>QLPA01002950.1:0-22253 GCA_003313945.1 Lactifluus pinguis | reverse complement strand
GTCCCAGTCTAAACGTCCTCTGAACTGAATACGTTGACCAACTGGGCTGTACAGGGCCAAGGTCCCTACGCCGCTCAACTGAAGAAGACAGAAGCAGATATAAAGGAGGTACAAAAGCGAATAAATGAGAAACTTGGTTTGTTATCTCTGGTCGTTGCCTGGGCGGTTTATCAACTTGTTCACAGGGATCAAGGAGTCAGACACTGGCTTAGCATCCCCCAACTTATGGGATCTTCCTGCAGATCGGCTACGTATGGCCAGCGAGCATCCCCTCCAGGTTGCACGGTGTACAAAGATTATCAAGATGGATGAGGCAGCTGCAGAAGCTGCGCGTGCAGTAAACCCTCTCGGTGCAATGCAAGGCCAGAGGGGTGCCGATGAGCAGGACAAGTATCTCATCAATATCAAGCAGATTGCAAAGTTTGTCGTTTCCCTGGGCGATCGTGTCGCCCCAACAGACATTGAGGAGGGTATGCGCGTTGGGTGAGTAGTCTATCCATTTCGAAAGGAACCTCCAAGCCGATTGTTTGTCTTTCCAGTGTTGATCGCAATAAATATCAAATTCAAATTCCCCTCCCTCCAAAGATTGATGCCTCGGTAACCATGATGCAAGTCGAAGAAAAACCAGATGTAACGTACTCCGATGTCGGCGGGTGCAAAGAACAGATCGAGAAACTGCGAGAGGTAGTTGAGCTACCGTTGCTCTCGGTATGGTCACCATCATCACCTGCTCTAATCCATGTCTGACCTCCGTCTAGCCCGAGCGTTTTGTCAGTCTTGGGATCGATCCGCCGAAAGGTGTCTTAATGTTTGGGCCTCCGGGGACGGGGAAGACCCTATGCGCGCGCGCAGTTGCCAACCGGACAGATGCAACTTTCATTCGCGTAATCGGTTCTGAGCTTGTCCAGAAGTATGTTGGCGAGGGTGCACGCATGATTCGTGAGCTTTTTGAGATGGCACGGAGTAAGAAGGCGTGCATTATCTTCTTCGACGAGGTCGATGCCATCGGTGGTGCTCGCTTCGATGATGGCGCGGGGGGTGACAATGAAGTGCAGCGGACAATGTTAGAACTCATTAACCAGCTGGATGGATTTGACCCGCGTGGAAACATCAAGGTTCTGATGGCTACTAATAGGTGAAGACCATTCCGGGGTTGCGCTTCGCGACAACTGATTCTTTCACAGACCTGATACACTCGATCCTGCCCTAATGCGGCCAGGTCGCCTAGACAGGCGGATAGAATTCTCATTGCCGGATAACGAGGGGCGAGCACACATCCTCCGTATCCATGCACGGAGTATGAGCGTGGAGAGAGACATCCGTTTCGATCTCATTGCGCGGTTATGTCCAAATACGACTGGTGCTGAGTTGCGGTCTGTGGCAACTGAGGTGTGTGGACCAAGAGCCTGATGTCATCCGTCTAACCGGATATCATATCTAGGCTGGGATGTTTGCCATACGTGCGCGCCGCAAGGTCGCTACAGAACGTGACTTCCTCGATGCCGTTGAGAAGGTCGTCAGGCAAGGCACCAAATTCTCTAGCACGTAAGTGCACTCCTATAGCTTGAAGTTCAAGCACTGACATCAGTAATTCTATAGACCGCTTTATCAAGTGTACAATTAGTTTTAGAAAATTCTCTCTAATATATCCACACCGATTATCATGTTTCTCACGACTTTGTTGAGTTCCGCCCGGGGGCGGCTGACCAACGGAGTTGCCACCATTACAACCTCTTAATTGCGTTTTGCGATGTTGTAGTCGTCTTTGTACTGTTTAGTGATATGCATGCTCGATCCCCGCGACTGCACATCCCGCGAACTATTGGCGTTTTCCTGCCGAGGACCCATCGTCTGAACTATTCACGTTACGCTCGCACCCCTGAACCAGCACCCCCCGAGGTTGCTCATCTCCTAGCGACCTATGCACAGCACACACCTCGACCCCTTACGCTAGAGACCCTCCTAGCCACTGGTCGCCCTCTAACTGCCGAATCCGTGCTGACCTCCGTGTCATACGCACAAGCCGAGATCCCGCGCCGGCTAGCCACTCGAATACGCTCCCTAGAGGGACTGCCTTTCATCGTCGGCACGAACCCATACATTGCCCGTGTTCTCAATGGATTTAGAAAGAGCTTCTTGTGGAGCGCGACGTATCCTCCAGTGAAAACCTTGGAGGAGAACGCGGTGTTTGCGACGCAGCTCGAAGCACTTGTGCGAGACCACGCGAATGATATCCCAACGATGGCAAAAGGGTGAGGAAGAGTGTTTTTCTTTTATTATTATCGTCAAGAGAAGATGTGGAATCCATTAATATCTTTCTTTTTATATGCCAAGGTTCCAGGAAAGCGCGAAATACATGTCTTCCGAACAGATTAGCAACTTTCTCGACTCGGCCATCCGCAATCGTATAGCCGTCCGGCTCATCGCCGAGCAACACATCGTGCTGTCGCGCGCTATACAGAACCCAGATCAAGCGAACACTAATGTGGGCATCGTCGATATGGCGTTATCGCCCGTGGAGATGATCCGCATGTGCGGATCGTTCGTGAGCGAACTGTGCGAGGCCACGCTCGGTGCAGCCCCGCCCATCGTCATTGACGGCACGACCGATGCCACTTTTGCGTGCGTCCCTATATTCATTCCCACCCTAATCCAAATGAAGTTCCCCAACTGACGAAGGTGAAATTTTTAAAAATAAAAAATAAAAAAACAAAAAAGCTACGTCCCTGTACACATGGAATACATCCTGACCGAAATTCTCAAAAACGCTTTTCGCGCTACCGTCGAGCACTACAATCACACCCAGCATCAACGGCAGTCTGGACGAGTTGCTCAGGCCTCCTCCTCGCTGCCGCCTGTACTCATAACCGTCATGCCACCACCGCGTCTACCAGGCATCGACAAGCCCTCGTCATTATCTCTCCGCATTCGGGATCACGGCGGTGGCGTCTCGCCCGCTCACATGGCGCGCATCTTCTCGTACGCATTCTCCACTGCAGGCCGACATGGAAGAGCAGACGCGGATGATGCAGACGCAAACGGCGGTGGACCCTATGCGGCACAACACATCGGTGGCAGCGCGGCGGTTGGCGCAGATACCAACGGTCGTGGTAGTGGTGGTGGCGGTGGTGGCGGTAGTGGAGGGGTCAGCCTCTTTGGTGAGTTGACGGGGATGGGGGTGCAGACAGGTTTGGGCACGATCGCTGGACTCGGATTTGGCTTGCCCATGAGTCGGCTGTACGCTCAGTACTTTGGGGGCTCGCTCGACCTGTTCTCGCTGGATGGCTGGGGTAAGCGTAGATTTCCTTTCGACTTGCCATGTTGATTGATTGTCCCCCCCCCATTCAGGGTGCGACGTGCTGCTGAAACTGAGATGTTTGGACGATGCCGATGATATTGAGATTTAGGTCGCGTCCCACAACCTGGATCTGCGTATATGTAGTCCAAATAGAGCAACTTACCCGCTACTTGTCCGCATAGATCACACCAGGATTTGAACCTGCACACAGCCGATCAGACTATCAAATCCCCGTTAATGAAGTGGATATGGTATTGCGTGTTCGTGAGACGGATTGTATGGTGGCGTGCAAAGTGCCCAAAGAAAATAAGAACAACAAAGCCGGAGCAATGGGGTAAAATACACAGCGGATCGGGGTATTAAAAGAATTGACAAATGCCAGCCTGAAGTTTTGCAAAGTTAATAGCTATCTACGGTTTGTGCACATTCATGATGAAAGATAATATATAGCGGGAAATGTTCATGAACGTCAAGTTCACTTGCTGGAGGAGGTTGACTACAACCGCGCAATCAGCCTACACAATTCCGCCGTGACGCAGAATATTAACGTACAGCAAATCCGCTGATCGTTCTGCTAGAATGGTATGAAGAGATAGCTTGGGACTGTGATGTACGATAAGAGCGTGCGGATCCAAGTGAGTGCATAGAGGTGGATGCACCGCCGGGAGTGGACGGTTGGGCGTTGGTAGTTCGAGATATGCGAGCAGTGAGGGGGGTGGGTGCGCTAATCTGGGATTTTTTGGGCGTATCTGTCGGTTTAGACCTGCCAGCTAGGCTGGTTGCTGTGGACAGGAGAGCCTTGGCAGCTGCAGACGACGGCGTTGATGCTTTTGATCTCTTTCCAGCAGTAATAAAGGGATGTCGCAATGCATTTTGGGGCTTGATGCGGCGCTCAGGGTCCCACACGAGACACTTCGAAACGAAGTCGATGAATAGATCGTCATCGCAACGGAGAACTTGGGAAAGCGACTTTGTACCCGGTCTTCTCCTGCGTCCCTTCGAGTTCACCACGGGTCGAGGGGCACCAGTGGAGTCTGACGAGAAATGAGGAAGGGTGACACCCGGCAGATACTGTACGTACCGAAGAAGAGCCGCTTGCGGGAACTCCGGTTGACAAAGTCCTTGTCGGGAAGGCCTAGAACTTCCATTATACAAGACAATTGTTCTTGCTCATTTTCTCCCGGAAAGATGGGGAACCCGGTCTTCAATTCCGCCAGAATACATCCTAGACTCCACATATCAATGGCCATGTGATAATTCATGCCCAGTATGACTTCCGGTGACCGGTAAAACCGACTTTGTATGTATGTGTAAACTGCAGTTGTCACCGTAAGACGCAAGTTAAGCCCTTGGTAGTTCTCAAGCCTTACTTTTTTCATGCTCGAAGCAGCTACTGCCAAAATCAATGACTTTGATGGCACTTTTGGCTGGATGACGAAGTAACACATTCTACACGGGTGCGTGTGTCAGCGGCAGATGGTTGTCAGGCAAAGAATTCAAGATAGTCACCTCAGGCTTCAGGTCACAGTGTACAATACGGTGGTGTCGCATCAAAGTAAGAGACATGAGCATCTGGCTCGTGAAACGCCGAATGAGGGCCGTCGTAAACCCGATAAAGCCATTCGCTTTGATGAGTTCATATAAATTAATGCTCAACAGTTCCATAGCAATACAGAGGTGATTGCGGAAGTAGAAGTGCTCCGTCATCTTAATAACGTGATGTTTTTCCTCTGGGTCCTGAAAGATGAGTTAGTCGTGAATCTACATGCAAATGGAAAAGTGATGTGTACCCATTGACGAAGGTTATCAAGAATTTTGATTTCGACGAGGGCTTGATGGTGGAACCGCTTCTTGTTTCGAATGATCTTGATTGCGACAGACCCTCCTGTAGCATGATCTCGGCAGCTCAATACTTGACCAAACGATCCCTTCCCGAGGCTGCCCGTGACTTCGTAACGGTAACCGAGATGGTCATGGTCAACGACAAGATAGTCGCCACGGTCGTCGTCATAGCCGTAGTTGTTCGTTGGTTTGTCAGGGTGCGCAGGTTTCTTCTCGCTGCCGGCCCCAATGCAATACACCGAGGGGTAATCAAGGACCTCTTGTCGCTCGTACTCAGATAGATATTGTCGCTGGTTGCTCTTGAGGACGGCTACATGAGGAGCATAAAGAACGTCACAACAAGATGAACACAAATCGAACGTACCAGAAGGGCTTTGAGGAGGTACCGGTGGGAAAGGCTCCGGGAAACGCAGTAGAGCGTCCAATTCCTCCTGGGTCGCGCCGTGCGCCAACCTTTTCTGCTGTTGCCGCTTGATATATTGAAGCATCTCCTCGTCACCAAGAAGCTCCTCTTCATCGACGGAACTTGGGGAAGGAGAGGGCGTTGACAGTGACAAGCGGCTAGAAGATGGCGAGGTAACTTGATGGGGGTTGGACGAATTAGAGGATCGGGAGTGAGTTAGAGAGACCTTCGGACTGAGCAGCTTGAGACCCTTTGATGGCGACAGGGCAGAGAATCGGTGCGATGATGTCTGGGTTGCGGGCGCATCGCTTGGGGCAACGGAATTAAGTGAAGCCACAGAGCCCGTGGAAGATTTGCGAAGGCCACCGAAGGACATGGATTCACGGTTGCCCTTGCGAGGGATATGGGACGAGGACGTCGAATTGACTACCTGGCGAGGAACGCGGGATGCGGTGCTTGACGAAGGGGAAGCACGTGAGGACTGCCGTTGTGTGACTGTATTCAGTGTGGCCTTTGGTGGTATGTCGCCGTTTTCCAAAACACCGAACTCATCCGTAATTGACACGGGATTGTTTATAGACCCTGAGGATCCATTCCCAGGCGCGTTTCCGGGTGTGGGAGACGGGTCATTTCCGGCCGAGGGGACAATGAGGCTAGTTCGCCGACTAGTCATTGTTGAAGATGTGGAGGGTTTCAAAGCGGGTGATGACACTGTGGACGTCCGGCTATGGATACGAGGGATCTTGGTCGGGGTTTCTTTGGTATTGGTGCCGGAACTATTCAAGCCAGATGAGGACTGAGGGTCTCGTTCCCGACTTATCTGACAGTGACTTCCGGCAGTTCCGACGGATGGCGATCCGGCGATCGTTGGGAGCTGCGTTCGGCTGCGCAGTGATGTGTCAGACTGTCGCTGGAGGGAACTGATCGTTTGCGAGGTAGCACGCGACGATACAGCGCTGGTGCGGGTAACGGTCGCAGAGCCATTTGACGTTGGCGTAGCCTTCAGATTCGCAACGCGTTGAGCTGTTGCCGGAGGCAACGCGGAAATCTGCATGGGAGGCATACTCACTGGCTGTGGTTTCTTCGACTCCGTTGAGGATAATGTCTATAGAAAAAGAAGATTAGGGCAACATTCGGCCATGAATGTAGACAAGGGTGACCTTGCCACGCTTCCGACCCATCAATGCTGAGATCCGACTCTCGCTACGATCCTTCTCCTCCTTTTTGATCCTTTCTTTATCAGACTTTCCACCATCCGTGTCCCGCGCGCGTCGACTCTCTCTATCGCTCCGGGGTTCGTCCTTACCAGCTTGTAAGTTGCGCCTTGAGCTTGAACCTTTCAAAAGTGAACCCAAGCTGATGATTGAAGATTTCTTGTGGGCACCAGGAGGTGTCGACAAGCTGGAGTCAACGGGAGACACAGGTTCTCTGGGTTGCAGGTACGAAGGACCCGTCGAGGCAGGAGGGGAAGATGAGCGCAGAACATTAACCTGAACGGATTGGGAGGACGAGCGGCGGAAGAAAGGAATCGCAGACGGGGTTAGGCGCTTGGATGATCCACGGCGTATAGAACCCGATGGACTGAGGGGAGTCTGCTGAGGGGCAGCCAGTGAACTGGATTTATGGGAGCTCGACGCAGTGTCAGGGCGACTGGGGAATTGACGGTCAGGTGTGCCAACCACTGCCCCAGATACAGACAAGGCATGCGATGAAGATAAAGATGATTGCGAAACCAGGGACGCTGCAGAAGTCATTGCATCGGGCTGCTGGATAGGAACCCATTCTGAAGCGTCTTTGGATAGGGATCGGCGGTTGGGCTGGCTAGGTGCAGCAGAATGTGGGCTATTTCTTATGGGGGGTGCCCTGGCACTGGAATTGTCTTTCGGCACAGTTACTGAAGGAGAGCCGCTCAGCCTCATGCCAAGTAAACTCCATTTCTTAGAGGGTGTTTTTGTCGCCGCGGGAGCGGGAGCATGTCCCTGTGAGTCACTATGCGAAGCATACGGAGGTGGTGTCGATGGCTTTGACACATTGAGCACAGCGGCTACCTCTGACGTGGCGGAGAGACTCGGTTCGACGTTATCCGCCTGCGTTGACTCTTCTACGGCTACTCCTTCAGTCGGAAAAGAGGGACCAGTTGAAGATTGAGGCGGAGAGCGATATGTGGATAGATCCTTTGGTAAGGGAGGAACTGGAGGTACGTCTTGCCCAGCTTCTTGTTGCTCAATGGCCGACGCGAGTGACGCGGCGCGATCTTTCAGGAAGGTGACATCTCCCGACTGCGAAGCATCACTGCCAACGCTGTTACGCCTAGCCTTACCGGTGGAATGACGCCCAGATTGTGCCGAGATCGAAGTAAGACTGGTACCTGCTGACATAGATCCAGAGTCCCGAGAGCTCGTAGTTGGTGTGCTGGTATAGGTAGTTGACGAGGTAGAACCGCGCTTGGTAGTATAACTGAGCCGTGCACTTGCAGAAGACTTCTTCGTGGGTGGCTTCTCCTGAGCTGGTGAGCTAAGTTGTGTCTCATCGCTGCTTCCAAATACGCTTCCTCCTTGCTCAGAAATGTCGACAGACTCTACCAGACCAACTACTTGACGACTAGCACTTGGTGTTTGGTCCTTGTCTTTCGTTAGCGAATTACTGTCCCGAAGATGCATTGAGCTCCTGCGACTCGTCTTTCCACTATCCGAACCGACACCTTCCCACTGCGACGTGGACTTTGCAGGCGTTCCAGGGCGACTGGAGCTGACAGGACGAAGGCTACCCACACTCGAACGTACGCGGGTGCCACTTTTACCAGAGAGACCGTCAAGTTTACGGAGCGCCTCAGCAGTGGCTTGATCATCCAAATCAGACCACCCTTCCTGTGTTCCTCTAAGCAGTGAGTGTGCAACATTTGGTCCATGGTGATTCTGGGCATCCTTGTGTAGATTGAACGAGGCGGTGCTTATGGCACTGTTGCTGCCAGCATGGCGCAGAATCTGCTGAATAGATGTAGTCGAAGGGGAGGGAGGGAGGTGGGAAAAGTCGGTCGTGTGAACGCGGCGAGAATGAAGCTGTTCCCCGTGACTTGAGGAAGAGGAACTTGCCGAAGTGTGCCGAGAGTGACGTTCCCTAACTTGGTTCCCACCGGTCGAAATACTATCTTTTCGGCGATCTCGTGGTGGCTTGTCCCGTGAAGGAATCCCGACACCGAGGCTACGATGTTTCCGCGCTGAAACACGCTCTTCCATAGTGCCGTCGAGAATAGAGCCAGACGGTGACCGCTGATGTTTTTTGACGAGAGTGCCGGTCTGATCCCGTTCAAACTCGTCAGACGTTCGTTTCCTTGCTCTGTTCATTGATGGTGAGAAGGCGGAAGGTGGTACGACCGTCGTTGGAGAAGGGCTGTAATTCGCCGAGTGACCAGACGGCTTCGAAAAATGTGTACGGGGATAGAGGATCTCCTCTCCACCGCTCTCCTCTGTGACAGAAGGACGCGTACGAATCGTTCGTGGAATCGGGTTGACCTCAGATGGCTGGTAGATTGAGCAATCAGACCCGGAGGGGCGGTGTTGAGAGAAAGCAAAAGGGGAAAGGCGCACTTCATCTCGCTCCTCGTCCTCTTCACCGTCAATGGCCTCTATTGTCCAAGGACTGTCCGAATCGCCCTCTTCCGGTTCCTCATGGAGAGGTGGCTCGAGTTCGTCTTGGTCCAAGGCATATGAATCATCCTCACGATTTGCAACCGATCGCGTCCAGCGGGGCGTGGCAAGTTCCCCTAGGCCATGTAAAACTCGCCTATCGATCTTGGAGGGATCTCTGTGAGGGGTGACAGGATCGAGCGTGACTGGACGTGTTTCGGGCGTCTTGCTCGGATGTGGAGGATCCGGAAGAGGGGGAGCGGGAGAAGCCAAAGGGGAAGGTACACTAAAGTAGTATGGATCAAGGGACGACGTGGCAGACGTGGAGCGAGAGGGAATGTGCGCATGAAGGTCATCATTGGACTGATCGGCAGGTAGCTGAGGATATGAGGAGCGAAAGGGTGAGTGGAAAAGGTGAGATCGTCAGAATTGAAGCGTTTCATCACACCTGTTCAACGTGGGACTTTGGGTCTTCGGCTGAAGAGGGATGTCGATCTGCGGGAGCGGTGACAATCTCAAGAGCAGGAGGCCTGTCCTTTCTCTTTGATGGACTCTTGTCATGAAGTTGTAGAGGGGAATGGGGGGACGGTGCCGACATGGGGTGCCAAGGAAAGATGAAAGGAAGGCGGGCAACGGCACAGAGCGACGGACTTTGAGAAAAGAAAAAAAAAGGAAAAAATAAAGGAAAAAGGAAAATAAAAGAAAGGCCGATACCGTGATTGAGTTGATGAAGAGACGATAGATAGAGCGAGCGAGCACTATGGCAAGCTCGATGAAACGGGCTACAGCCAAGGCGTGTGTCTCCGACCGACGAGGATTGTCTCACAAAGTGAGGCAAAGCACAGCGTCCTCGTGTAAGTTAGCTAAAATTATTTGGTCTTATTTTTATTTGTCAACTGTGTTATAATAATAAAATATATAAATATATAAAAGACACCCCACGTAGATATATGCGCCAAACTGATGTGGATCGATTTCGTTGGGGGTCGGTGGAGTTGTCGGGTCATGGGTCAGGTGTGTGGTTGATGGTTGGTGGGCCCGAATAATAGTAGACCCCTATCTAGACTAACGGTCCTTCGCGGAAACTCAAGCAAGTTCAAGCGGAGATTAAGGCCTATTTGGTAATAGCTGCCCACCAGGTATATGGCTCAACGACCTCATGGGCGGTCAGAGCAGCAAGATAAAGGGCGGCCCAGTCGAGTTGTAACCCCGCGTTTTTCGCCCTCTCCGCCTCTCCGCTATTTCTCTCAATCAATCCCCGCAATCTCAGCGAACCGACATCCTCTGTACGTCTCTCCCTCCTCTTGCTCATCATTTTATTCTCTCTTCTCTTTCTTTCTCTCCCCATCATACTCTTTTTTCATATTTCTTCCTCTTTCCCATCATTTTCATGTCTTTATTACCACCTTTCCTTTTTCTCTCGGCGCTTGTCCGCCCTGTCATTGTATCTCGATGTTTAGACGGCAGTTGTTCCCACGTGCCCCTGCCGCATACCCGAACTTCGTTAGCCCGCTGCCCACCTCCTCTTCTCTACCCGCCATATCCTCCGCTCATCCGCTCACTCACCTTCCCCCCCCCTCTCTTTCTCAGACATGGCTTCCGTCCACGCCCACTCCGACGATGACCGAATCGATCAATCTCCCGAGTCCGCCTCCGACTCAGTTCAGTCTCAGTTGACTCTCCATTCCGTGCCTTACAGCGGTCTGCCCATGCATATGTACCCGTTCGCTCAGGGCGTGGTCAATACCTCTCAGCCTCAGATTCGCTCCAAACGCCGTCAGGTCAAGAATGCTTGCACTAATTGTCAAAAGGCATGCAAAAAGTGCGATGACGCGCGTCCCTGCCTCCGTTGCGTCAAGTACGGTATCGGTGAAGAGTGCATCGATTCTCAGCGCAAGGAAAGAAAGAAGGGTATCAAGAGAGGCCCTTACAAGAAGCGCGATGGAAAGAGTGAGCCTTTCCTGACGATTTCTCTCCTTATCGACGCGTATATCTTACCCTTTTGCCTTGCAACTGGTCGCGCCACCTCCACAGCTGACACTCAACCTGACCCTGCACCCCCTCCATCCATCGGCATGCCACTCCCGGGTGTACCCCCAGCTGGGGGCACCCCACCGGCCACTTCGTTTATGGGCCCGATAGGTTACCCAATTCCGCTCTACGGACAGTACACTCCTATGCCAGGTGTGCCCAAGCCCGGTGAGGCCTCGCCTTACCATCCTTCCTATTACGTTCCGGTGCAACCACCCCCGCCGTCCCACCCTGGTCAAGAGCATGAGGGTCCTGGTTATCCTCTCCCATCCCATCAGTATTATCCCTACCTTCCTTATGGTACCATGCCGTACCCTACTCCCTATATCGTGTCGCACCATCGCCCGGAGATGCCGGTTATCATGCAGCCTCATGCTCAATACCCTGGGTATCCTCCGAATGGTCACCACCCGCCCTACTCCAAGCCGCCGTCTGCCGGTAACTCGGGCGTGGATGTTCCAGTCAACGTGAATGGTAGTACCAGGAGGGAAGATCACGCGGAAGGCCGTGAGGGACTTTCGGGAATAGAAGGACGGAACATGTAGGCAGTGCCTGAAAAGACTTGTAAGATATCCGTTGTGTTTGTATTCAGCACTTTCTCAAGGACGGCGTGTTCTGCACCTTTATGCGTTTTACTTTCCCGTAGTAATGGTTACACGATCTAGCTCTTCAGTTCATTGTTCATTGTTCATATATTTCATTTTGTGAGTAGGAGAAAATGTGAAGCGTGAGAGTCTGGTGACCCCAGGTCACCAGACTGGTTTTGAACCCGAAGTTAACCCGGTAGAGTACATGCAGTGAGCGATGTAGACTGCCGGCAAACGGCAGCGGCAAAAGTTTCCGGCATATCGGTTCTCTCGTCTTTTTGGTGACGTTTTCGGGTCGCCTATGTATGCGGCGGCTCGGGCTGTGTCCTCCATTAGAAAATAACGCGGGTCCGTCGCGGAACTGGGGCAAAGCTCCGCTTCGACCACCCAAAATCACTCCTCCCCGTCCGTCCCTAGCCCCTCTTCTCCACTGGCCCCTAGCGAACGAAAAAAAAAAAGGGCACAGGGGAAAGGTTCCCCGAAAGACGGGCCATCCTTGCCCACCCAATGCAAAATGACACACCTTTTGGGCAACAGCGCGGGTATTGTTTATTAGCTGTAGATCGCGCGCGTCGAGTCATGTGTAAGTATTTTTTTATCCGGGGGGGAACACATGTCTGACGTGCGTTTCGATTACTGTAAAAAAAAAAGTGGCATTTCCGTCCATTAATCAGCAAGACGGCTTGTTGCGAGGCGCGCGACGTGCCAAGCCAGCACCTGGCCGGTTCAGTAACGGCGGATTTTTGTGTTTAAGGTTCTGTACATGTAACACCGTACAGTTACTTTTATTCAATCATACAGTACAGCACCGCACAGGGCACAACACCTGTTTGACATGTTATGGCAATGACGCCGAGTCGGAGCGCTATATCAAACGCCGACGGCATTTTGGGGGGGTCAGGCCCGTAAGGAGTTACCTGTTCAGAGGGTGCAGAATTTTACCTTTTGTTTTGTGTTTACGCTCAAAGCAAAGCGAGCCTAGCTTGTTCATGGCGTAAAAAGAAGCGCGCAACGAGGCAGGCAGAGCCAAACGCTTGACTGCGTAATTCGCTTCCATTCCACGACCTTGCCTTGCGCTCGCTTAACAAGGATGTGATGATACGCTGACATGAGGTGAGGAGTACGGGGAAAAGATGGGAGACTGGAATGTTCTACTGCATAACCAGCTCAGCATGAGGCAAAACCATGGAGGCGGAGGCGAAATATCCATGATTACGGTGTTAGCTTTAAGCAGAGGGTAACAAGTACTTAAATACTCCAAGCAAGGCCACGCTCGGCCCTTCACGGAGACCCTGGTAACTTCCAGAGTAAGAACTGTCCACGGAAGTGCGGATAACTATCTAGGAAGTGGAGCAAGGAGGGTCGGGGAAAGGAAATGGGATCAGGGTAGCAAAACATCAGATCACGACACACCGCCGCTCCCGTGCCATCTTTCCCCACTTGGCCTTCATGCTCTCCCGCAAGGCGAGCGTAAACACCTCCTGCACCCCGCTTCCTGTCTTCGCGGAGCACTCGATATACTTGGCGCCGATTTCACGTGCGACCTCCGCGCCTTGTTCGGGAGTGACGGGTGTCTGACCCTGTGCACTGAGCAAGCGTCGCGTGTTATCGTCTCGACGGAGATCCGTTTTGGTCGCAACGAGGATGAGCGGTGTGCCCTCGCAAAAATGGGCTACCTCGGGGTACCACTTTTACGCCAGTGGAAAGAGATGCGATTGATCAGAAAAAAGTCAGGTGGGTAACTCCACGGTGATGTAAAAGAAAAAACGAAATCGGAGCGCGCAAAAAAACATACCTTGTCTTGGACATTCGCGAGGCTGACCGGAAAGTCAACGGAAAACACGATGAGAATGACGTGGCTTTCCGGATAGCTCAATGGTCGCAGTCGATCGTACTCCTCCTGTCCTGCCGTGTCCCATAACGCAATTTCGACAATCTTGCCATCAAACTGTCGGTTTGTTACGTAGTTCTCGAAGACGGTTGGGATGTATGCCTGCTGAGTGTGAGCCGAGCCGTCGCCGCGTGGATCAAGGCACGGTAGAAGGGCACCTCTGGAAATCTGTTGTGCGCGTACACGATTAAAAGGCACGTCTTCCCACACCCACCTGTCAAAAATTACACGGAGTTTGGTTACGGCGCAGATCCAGACCGAAAAGTAGGGCAGGGCGCACCATCACCAACGACGACTATCTTTCTCTTCATATCTGGCCTTTGGTTGGGTTCGAGTTCAAAGTGGCCGCTCATTCTCATTTCGTGTAATCAAGATGACGTTTTTGATATTTGAAACTATACTTTGCATTGCTCAGACCTGGGCTCAATGGTGCACAGAAATAAACAACTCACGAAGACAAAAATGAACACAGGGTTAAAAGTACAGCAGCAGAGAGCAGGAAACGTTCAAAGGCAAAGAATGGGTTAGATTGAGATAAATCAGTGTAGGGGTTGTTTTGCGCTCAATTGACGCGGCTGAGAGCGTTGGGATATAGTTCAGCGTAGAGGCAGAGACGACGTGACCGTGTTCTTTGGTGGTGGTTCAACATTACCGGCCCGTTATTGTACCGGTTTGATCAAATGCGCGTCAGGCCCTCCTTCACGACATGTCATGATCGCAAATTGCTCCGTCTTCTGGCCTATAGAGGACGTGGGCAAAAGTGGTTACTGCTATGGATGGGTGAATGAAAGACTGGTATGCGTAGCAGGCGTGCTTCAAGCCGAGTCACTTGGTGAGCGCCCACCTCTCGCTATCGCAGGGCCGTCTAAATGACGGATGTGAAAACGCAGAACGCGCAAAAGCCCTCCTAGATGATTTCCTCAGAGAAAACCCTCAGTTTATAGAGGTATCTTCTACAGATTCTCCTGTGATATTAGGAGAATCCTCCTCAAGCCGTCCTCCCCGGATACAATTGCTCCCTGAAGTAGGAATGGGCGCGTCCAGGTATGTCTCGATCCATTCTTGCCCTGCTGTTCGAGGCTGATCTGAACCAGAACTCACCTACCCTGTGCCCTTGTGATGTACCGCAGGTCTGCGCTAGGTTCCGCCCGCTTCCATACTACTCCTAAAGACGCCACATCGCGCCACGGTCTCGCCATTCCAGACAGCCACCGAGACTTCAAGACGGTTGGTTTGGATGATACGGCGTTGACACAAGTCGGCTTCTTTTAGTGCATGTGGCGGCTACATTTCTGATCGTCCGTGATTCTAGCTGAACGCAACATACCGCTTACACGCCCTACTGAATTTGTCTGGTTCTTGGCTGGCGAGGTTCAAGTTCCTGGACGTTGTCGCGCGCTATCTACACGACGCATGCACCCGTCAAGAGCGCGCGTTTCCCCGGTTGTTCTCAGGTCTCAGGTTCATTCTTACTCTGTTGGTCGGTTTTCTCCGGTGGTGCAGTTCTTGGATAGCGGTTGTGACAGTACACCCCAAATTGCGTGAGTATTCACACAATACATGTTCTTTCCCATGCTTCTAATCTTTCTCTCAAGTCGACCAATTATGGGCGCGATTAAACCTGTTACAAGGTTTAGTGTCGTATCCAAGGCTATCTTATGTATATGGAAAACTGGAAACGTCTGCAGAATACGTCCGGTGAGCGTCTAATTTAGTACCGCCATAAGGCCGTCCCAATGACCTTTCCCCAGTTTCAATAACGCCATCTGGCTCGTGATGAATGACGTAGTACTTGGCAGTGTTATCGGGGCGTTTATGTGCGATAACAGTGAGATCATTGGGCACTCGTTGCACAATTGGCTCAAGGTTTGGCCTCGAGTCCTTGATGAGCGCCTGTCTTGATAATCAGGGTTGTAGGCCGCCTTCATTGACTTTATGCGTGACGCCCTCCTGTGGTTGGACGACTGGCCTGAGGGACTTAAGCTGAACACGGAACTAAGCTCCTTTCTTGTCCATACGCTTCTGGGAGTGTTGGAATTATGGGCTTGTACGTACACCACGTTCCCGGCTCGCTTCCTGGCTGAGTTTTACGCCTTGGTTAGACATTTTACGTTCGCTCTCACCCCACTTCCCCAGAATCGCATACGCAGCTGGCCTATCTGGATATGGTGGACTGACAGTTCCGTTATCGCTATTCTTGGACATCTTTAGCGCCTTGACACTACATATTTCGTTGAGCGATACCATCTTGAAAAAAGTACTCTCCTACCAGACATACGCCCTGCGGTCGTTATGGAACTTGTTCAGAGGTGGGAATGAGACTATGTATTTGGTCATGAGCTTACACGGTCTACAGGAAAACGGTTCAATGTCCTGCATCGGCGAACCGATTCTTGGCATTATGAAGTAGATCAGCTCATCCTCGGCACACTCCTCTTCACCTTGTTCACATTCAGTCTTCCAACATTGCTGACCTACGCCCTTCTGTTCACTGTGGTACGTAATTCTCAGTTTAATCTGGGTGTCAACAATAGTGGTGACCCGGTCATGTGCGTCGTAGATGCGGTCTGGCGTTCTCATTATCTGCAGTATCCTGAACCTCGCTGTCAATCTAATGAATCACTTCCCACTGTTCGCGCTTCTGCTGAGAATCAAGGATCCGAGGAGGTTATCCGGTTAGCTCATTGGTGGATCTTTACTGAACGCTCGACGATGATTCTTTTGGACAGGATCAGTATATTTTCGTGTGATAAGCGATAATGGGAGTCCAATGCTGATGCTCGAGGTATGTTTCAACACATTTCTAGCCAAGGAAAGTATGAGCTGATCCAATCTGCGACGATTCAGGTACAAACTGTGTCACTTTTGACGGTTTTCCGGCAGTACAGTGCTTCACAGCACGACCAGCGCCAGCAGTGGAGGGTCTAATGACTGCGGAGACTCCTTTCGTCGGTTTGTTAGAGACCCGAGAAGTCGGAACCCCAGTGATTACTTTCCGAAGCCGATAGTGCGACTCCCGCCTGAGTCCGGAAAACGCGCAGCAGAGGAGGCCAGCGGGTCAAGCTGAGCACAGTTCCGTATACAGTACTGGCATGACGGCAGCCCGGCACCTCCAGAAGTGGTAGAGTTTGGGAAGGAAAAGGGTGAGCGATATGATATAGGTTCTTTAGATAAAAAAGAAAAGGGCGTGAGAGGACAAGTTGAATTAGAGAGTGCTTCTAGATTTTCTTGACTTTACAGAGATTTCATTCTATTCTAATTGATTGCATTCGATCAGGTGAACCTCCCACAGCAATTAAATTACTCCGGTTAGCCGGGTGCCGATTAGCGGAGTGATGACGTTCCGATTTGGAATGCCAGCAGTACAGAGATTTTATTTTCAGGTTACAGTACTCGCAGTCACTCAGGGCTGGTAAGTTACACGTGAATGTAACCTATTCAGTTTTGCTGACTGACATTCAGTCTAGAGGGTCGTGTTTACATTACAGTATTGCCGCTGATGCGACTCCGAGTCTCCGACTCGGCTTCTGTGCTTGATTCAGTAAAATTTGGTTCCTTCTTTCATCGCCTTGGTTCCATATACTCACCCTTTTTTTGGTGTCTGTTTTATCTCAGCCGAGCCGCTCACGGCTGTCTGGAAATGAAATCACCTTCATATCCACATGAACCATACCTGATTCCTCCTTTTATTTCTTTCCTCTCTCCGGGCCCGACTCTTCTCTCCCAACCACTTCCCAATGTCCTCTCGACAGCCCCTCACTCAACAACAACCCCACGACTGGGATGAGGCATACGCGACGACCGTCCGACTCAAGTATGAAGCTCGACAGCACTTTCGTACACGGCCTCGCCGTGTGATACTGTTTCTTTTCGCGATAGCCTTGGTATCGGTCATAGCCTTTTCACAGCAGCATCCCCTCCCTGCGGATTATGTCCAGAATTACGAAGGCCCTCTTGACCCTCAAACTTTATTTGGTTCTGATACCAATACAGTGACGCCAGCTTCTCCACCCATACATACCGTGGTTGTTGAGCCTCCTCCCGTGGAGCCCGTGGTCTTTGCTCTCATCATGTATTCAGAGCCTTCCGCCAAAGAAGGTGCAGTCCTACTCAAGGTATATTTTCCTGATTCGATTGTGGCCCCTTTCTCGGATGACAAAGCCCGTTAGTCCGCGATAATGTATACCTCACGACCTCTCCATTTCCACATCGTCTGCGATGAAGCGGCACAACTCTATTTGGAGAGTCGGCTCCGCCTTTTAACACGGCTCGTCCATCATGTCGTTGTGCGATTTTACCAGCCATCATTCGAGAGCATGCTGGATAGAGTTATCCGCGAAGGCTCGATTAATACCGATCACTCTGCCGGAATTCGTATGCTTCAATTTGGAAGGCTTTTAACGATTTAGCTAACGTGTGATCAATTCAGCCGGGCTCATGAAATTGTTTCTGCATGAAATACTACCCGATGAGGTCGAAAAGGCGATCTACGTAGACACAGACGCGTTCTTCTTGACCGATCCCGCGCTCCTTTGGGAGGAGTTTTCCTTTTGGGAAGACTCGAGTCTTTCCATTTCGATGCCGAGCCATCCGAACATGGACGCTCCACATTGGCACCAAGCGTCACGAATTTGCTCATGCGTCATGCTGTTGCATCTCGGCAGGCTTCGCGCGAATCGGCTCATGGATTCCAGTATTTACCGTGCCGACGATAGCGGTTTGTTCCCTCCCGCGCTTTCCCCGCCCACCTTTGAGGCGCTTTACGGAGCACCGGGACCCGATGGCCTGTACCAGGACGTCGCGCTTGGAGACCAAGGCTATTGGTGGGCCATCGTAAGCAATCGTGCAGACCTCTTCCGCCCCCTGCGATACGATTGGGAGGTGACCAGCTGCCTGTTGGACATGTATATGACCGGTCTCGGGTCCGACGGTACCCCGGAGGCGCAAGAGAGCAAGGCGATGACCAATTTACTAGAAACTCCGTACGAAGGGCAGGTCGTTCTTCCGAAGCTGGTCCACTTGTACGTGTGTGGTAACCTGCGCGCAAGTTATTACTCATTCGCATCTCGACCAGCAATTGTTTGCACGATACTAATGTGTACTACAACTGGGTTGGTTGGTCTAACCCGGATGAAAGTTTGACGAAGCGGTGGAGAGCTGCAGTCGAGTACCATGTCGGTTTCAAGTGGCTCTGGTTAAACCGCGGATCGACCGACTCTTCAGTGGACATACAAACTTATATCGATCCACCATTCGCTGATCAACTTTTCGCAGCAGAGTACGCCATCGAGTTCTAACCATCAAAAAAAACCGTTTACAAAATCACTTTCCGCCCTAATTTGTGCGTTGCATAATTCTATCGAACGCCACACAACGGCCGCTATGATGTACGATAGATAGAACTTGCTCATATCTTTATCTATATAATACTCGTTTTTTTGGCTTCGGCCAATATGTATCCACTACCTCAATGGGGAGCGTTTACCGACCGACATCTTTTTTTTGTAACGAGGGAGCAGACATTGACGTGTCGTTCGAGTGGCATGAACATCTCGCCACGATTCGCCACCTGACAGTCATAGATCATCGATCATCATTCAAAGTTGAAACGGGCGAACCACGTGTCGTCATCCCGACCAACAAAATCTTCTGGATATGCGCTTAAGCCGCGGACGCAGAGGAACCACATTGTACCTCCATTGCAAACGTCGAGCTCATCCAATGATGTCCAAGGTAGCTTGGGTGCGCTTGAGACACCCAAAGATCAAAAATGGTAGGGATAAGAACTGGCGGAGTACCGTTTATCTTTTTTTTTCTTTTGATGAGGTTCCACCAGAAGCCTTCTATGAGTCCTCGTTCAAATTTTTTTCCCCCTCATCTTTCATTGTTGCTTGGACAAGAAATAGAAATTGTGCCAAGTGAAAGGTTCGAAAAAAGATGAGGGACAGGACCTCGGAAAATTGTGGCACGGGAGAAGAATATTGCACCCGCGGCTTTAAGTTGTGGATTCATCAGGTACTAGAACGCGACACGAGACTTTGCAATTGAAGTATCTATCCATTGTAGTGTTATGCGGCAGGCCGTTTACCTGGTCGTCGCCGACGTGGGCGATTGCGACATGTCCATCGTAGTCGATGCTAAACTTTTGAGCGTGAGACGTTGCCAGCGAGTCGACTCGAAGAGTTTAGCCACGTTGTGATCATTTGATTTGATACATCGTTTGTTGGACACCCCGAGTGGATGGCTCCCGGGCAAGAGATTGGCGAAACGCGATGGCCCGAGACACCTGTACAGAGCGGACCTTTGGACGTGTGGGGTCGAGTGATATCGTACTTGATGATCAATGGAGGTTGAAAACTCTCTCGGCGACTGTTGAACACAAATTTGCAGCTTCGTCCTTTATGCTACATTCAGGCGTTGAAATTCATCGACAACCCAAACGCCGTAATGCAGATACTCTTGCAAGTCCGAGTCCTCGTAGAACTGGATATCCTGCCTCTGATATATATAAAAACTAGCGTGAGCCCGCGCGCCGAACACTATGTGGTACCGTGACATGCAGCGTTCTGAGTTTCCTTGCTGTAAGGGTCAGCCACGTGCATGCCTCGAAAACCTCATTCCTGTGCGCCACTTGTGCCCATTCTCGTCCCTCCTCTCGTCCTGTCTCTCATTAGACTTCCCTTTCCTCACACTCTCACACTCATCCTCGGTCGTTTCGCGAGCTTCTAGTTTGCCCCCTTGTCCTTATCATCTCGTTTGAATATGCCACGACTTCATCCCGACCACTGCACGAAGCTCTTACACCTCGGCCATAGAGCCGTCTACCCGCGGCCTCGTGCTGCACTGCCGTTCTCTTTTTGTTTCCGTCGTGGTTTCTGACGTGTTCTCTGTGTTTCGGTTCCCTGTTTTATTATTTTAGATTGCCTGGCGTCTCCAAGTTGTGTTTTCAGCCCTGGGCTGCGTGCTGGGTCTCGCGCGCCGCCCAAATCTTAGCCTGTCGGGCTTTCGAAGAGTGCCCGGCGAGCATCCTATGAGGCTTTCTGAGGGTGCACACAACTTTTCCGAAAATTTGTTAATACTTCTCTGCATCGCTTTCAGATTCCTTTGTACCCTTACATTTTTTAGAACCTCGTGCTCCTCCCTCTTCGTTCATCTCGCCTCTTATATACCTCCTCGTCCGATGGGTTCGTGTCCGTTTGATTTGTTCTCTTACTTGCTCGTTCTTTACGCAATTCTCTACTTTTGTGATTACAGGTCCAGGTGTATATAAACCCCTTGTGGATTGTACTTTTCGCAACTCCTTTCCTATCGCCCCTTCTTTCTCCAATGCTTCGGCTACCAGGCTCTCGCCTTTTCACCACCGCTGCTCTCTTCTCTCTCTCTCCCACTTGTCGAACCTCGAACTCACTAGTGGCCTGCTTTCATTGTCATCCATGCTTGCAAGACGATGGTGTTCAGTTGCTGATCGAGTGTCACAACTTGATTGCTGGCTCCTGAAGAAAAAAACAACACCTGCACTTTTATTAGTGCCATGGGGCTATTGAAGAGGAAGTCGAGTAGTACTCGAGTCTAACTGGTATACCAGTGCCTGCAGGTATGGGTTTGACCAGTGAGGGTATGGGATATATGGGTATTTGTTCAATCGATGGGCAGTTGTAGAACGTGCAAGTGTGAGTAAATCTGTACCAAGTTAGTAACATGTCGAAACTTTTACAAATTCTCTACACCTAATTTGTACATTGCACTATTTTATAGAACGCCCGCCACTATAACGTACGACAGTACAATTGCTCATCTTCGTCTATGCATTCTCTGTAAAATACTCACGACCTGTCCCAATTCTGTTCGGAGAGACGGGATGCATCGTTTTTGGCTTCGGCCGATGTGTATCCACCGCGCCAATAGGGAGCGTATACCTAGATCGCGTTATCACCCCCTTCCGATACTATTTTCCACCAGAGTTGGAACGCACCTTTCCTCGTCGCAGCCGTATGCTTTCGGCGTCAGTTTGATCACAGTGTGCAGAGGAATCTTGATGTACGGCAAGTCGGCTTGGGGGAGGTTATGGAAATAGGCGTAGCTTGTAACGATGTTAGGACAACTAAATAAATCGGTGGAGCAGAATCGTACGTACAGACACCGGAGTATAGCCTGTCCACGCAAATATGGTAACTGATATTGAAAGAGGCGGGAGAATCCGCTCACCTGATGCCCGACCACGAGGACGTTTTCCTGTCGTTCGAGTTCCATGATTACCGGTTCGAGTCTGACAACGACATCTCGGTACGATTCACCACCTGACCGGTCAATTCAGAAAACAAAAATCCTTTGAAACGCCGAAACGGCGTACCACGGTACCGGTAGTTAAACTTGTCGTCATCCCGATTAGCAAAATCTTCTGGGTATGCGCGCTAAATATTTTTTAAATTTAAGCCACAGAGTGTGGCGGAAGGGGAGGACTGCGATTGTACCTCGATTTCTTCGTACGTCATCCCATCGCAAACCCCTGCATCGAGCTCGTCCAATGACTTCCAAATTAGCTTGGGATAGGGCAAATCTTGGGCAGTCTGGATGG
>QLPA01002948.1:0-25955 GCA_003313945.1 Lactifluus pinguis | reverse complement strand
TCGTCTATACCAAACGGAGCCCAGCGGCATCTACAGTGCCTGGAAGGTATGTTGCATATATCTTTTATTCATTATATTCCTCAGTTCATGCCATCATAAGGCCAATGCTATCGGTAGATCTTCCAAAACCGTTCGAGAATTTTTAGAGAAGAATCACAAAGACGACATGACACGTGACGAGAGTATCAAGCTCACTGTAAAGAGTCTTTTGGAGGTCGTGCAGACCGGTGCCAAAAACATTGAGATTAGCGTCATGGACGGATATGGAAAGGTGACGGTAAGTGTATGCGATGGATCCTACGCCCTCATGTCACTCATCCTTGCTACTAGAATCTGGATCTTGCGCAAATAGAAATCATTGTACAGGAAATAGAACAAGAGAAAGAAGCAGGTAAGGCTGATATGTCACTTCATTTCCTGCATCCTGTTCACAGCGATGTTTAGAAGCTGAAAGAAAACGCTCGAGGCTAGCCGCTACCGCGGCCGGCCAAGCGGCAATGACGACTCGAGCAGGTGCATCTGGACAGTAGCGTACAGTACTTTGTGTATTTGACTTAATTTCACCAAATTGGGAAAGTGATTATACTATTCTGGTAGCTTGACTCGGTTGCTCCTAGCCTTAGCCCTTGGCTTCACAGAACCGTGATGGTCGACCACTACACGTCCTCAGAACACAATGCATCTCCTGGGCACCTCATCTATTCTGAGATACTGTCCGTAACATCCGTCATGCGAAAGAATTCCAGATGGTCATCAACTATCCAGACCTTTTACACTAAAGACTCAGCTCTGGCAAGCAACCTTGGACTTCGAAGACCAGGATCTAATAGCGTCTCGACTCCGCAGCAAGGGAACAGAGAGGAAGATCTTATGTCAGGTTTTGAGGAACTGAAGAGAGCTCTTAGAACTGCGCAGGGTATGTGCCCTGTCTTTGATGTACTCGCGTTCGCTGAAGAACACACTTTTTTTAAGACGCCTCGTCCACACCCATCTCTAATATTCTTGCCCCCTTCCTTGCCATCATTCGCTCACCTCTATCCACGGGACCCATCACATCGGCTGCTCTTTCCGCCCTCCACTCCTTCTTTACCTATGGTCTCTTCGTGGAAAATGACCCATCTGTCGATGGTGCCCTTGCAGAGCTCAGTTCCTCAGTCTCTCACTGCAAATTTGAAGCCAGCGACTCTTCCGGCGATGAGGTCGTATTACTTCGAATACTGACTGTCATCGAAGACTGCATGTGTGGAAGTTGGAGTCCTCGACTTGGTGACATCGAAGTGTGTGAAATGTTGGAGACCGTCCTTGCAACATGTGTGCAAATGAGGCTTAGCGGTCTGTTCCCTCCCATCATCTCTATTGTGTCTATGCTCACGTGGACACAGAGGCTCTGCGACGCTCAGCTGAACTGACAATGCACAAAATCGTGAGAACTGTTCTCTCAAAATTGTACATCCTCGAACCTGTGAGTGAGGAGAAAAAACTGTCGGAACAAAGTGCACTCGCGACAGCGACGGACTCCTCTGCACCCACACCGTCTGCAGAACAATTACCAGATCATCCTGGGACCACCACTGAACCTGTCACTTCCACACAAAAGTCAGGGTGTACGTGATAACACTGCTCACCAATTGTTCGAATTGACATTGGCCGGTATCTCAGATGGACTGCCGTCGATCGTTGAACTTCTCCGCGTCATTGTCAACATTCTCGACCCACATGACCGCGTACATACGGACTCTACAAGACTCTTGGCGCTAGGCGTGCTGAATACGTCTTTCGAAGTGGCGGGCCCGCGGCTAGGCGACTTTCCTACTCTGCGCATGATGATTCTGGACCACGGGTGCAAGTACCTCTTCCAGCTCGCCCAATCTGAAAATTCCGCTGTCTTTCAGCTGACGCTCCGTACAATATCCATCATGATGAACACCATGCGAAAGCATCTGAAGCTTCAGCAAGAGCTATTCCTAACCTATGCATTGGATCGACTTGCCCCCCCGGCTATGGGAAAGCCGAGCCGCCTAGGAACGCCGGTGCAGAGGAGCGGATTATTCTCCCCTCGGTCTTCACGTGTCACATCTCCCGCTCTTGAACTACTTGATGAGGCTGACGTGGAAAGGGGCAGTCCAACGCCGAATAGACCGTCGGTCATCCCTGCCCTTGGGAACACGCGAGACCTGCTGTTGGAGGTCCTTGGCCAGATATCTAGCCACCCAAGTTTCCTTGTCGATCTGTTCAGCAACTATGACTGTGATATCAACGCAGAGAATTTGTTCGACAGGGTTATCGACTTGTTAACCAAGGTTGACCGGAAATAAATGTCTTGCTTTTCGCTCATTGTTGTCTTGCATTCTAGGGCGTGTACACCGATTACTATGGGAATTCGTTAGTTTCCTATTTGAGTTCTCAGCACCTGTGTTTGGACCTCCTTCTCACATTCATCAACGCAATGGCTACCCGTGCGACTGTTGTAAGTCGACTCAGTTGATTAAATACCTCCGCGCTAACTCGATAATTAGCCATGCACAGACTGGCCCACGGTTCGTTATTGAGATACCACCATGTACATGAGCTCTGAATTGTTCTCATTTCTCGTAGGGTTATATCGCCGCCGAAGAGCTGATGCAACGCAAGTCCAAGAAGACAATCATTTTGACCGGTGCTGCTCGTTTCAACAGCAAACCAAAATCAGGTTTGACCTTCCTCGAGGAAAATGGACTCATTTATCACGACCTTTCCGAGGCGATAACTCGCCCGCAGAGCCTTGCCCGGTTTTTGAAAAGCAGCACCCCGATTGACAAGAAGCTATTAGGAGACTTCATCTCCAAGCCGGAGAACACTGACGTTCTCCAGGCCTTCATTGGGCTCTTCGACTTTCGCCAAGTGCGTTCTCAGCCAAGTTCATATGAACACGATTCTTGACTCATTGATCCGATGCAGAAGCCGATTGCAGATGCGATGAGGGAGCTCCTGGAAACTTTCCGACTTCCAGGGGAGGCTCAGCAGATTGCCCGGATCACTGAGACCTTCGCTGAGATTTACTTTGCCTCGAAGCCAGGTTCTAACTTTTCTTGCGTGGTACTATCGTTGCTCACCCCGTCTCCCAGCTGAGATAAAAAGCCAGGACGCGGTCTATGTCCTTGCATATTCGGTGATCATGTTAAATACTGATCTACACAATCCGCAAGTTCGAGTACGCCAATTTAAAGTGCGAGCCCGCATTTCTTGGCTCATGCTCCATTTTCTCAGAAACGCATGACTATTGAAGACTACCAGCGTAATCTTAGAGGTGTCAATGATGGGTCTGACTTCTCACCCGAGTATCTTGTGGGTAATTCCGTGCATTTGAAGTTTGATTCTAACACTACTTGCAGCAAGCTGTCTACGACTCCATAAGAAGGCAGGAGATAGTCATGCCTGAGGAACATACAGGTCAGCTCGGCTTCGAGTTCTCCTGGAAAGAACTACTCATGCGCTCAAGGCAATCCGGTATGTGGTTGTGCTTGCCTGTTGCCGTGTGATCGAACCCATCACGCTCTTCAGGAGAGTTTATGATCTGTAACTCTTCTGTTTTCGACAAGGAGATGTTCAGATCCATTTGGAAGCCCGTCATCGCCGCAATCACCTTCGCGTTCATGACTTTTGAGGATGATTATATCATTGAACGCGGTATTGCGGGCTTCAGACAATGCGCAACCCTTGCCGGTTATTTCCAGCTACCCGAAGTATTTGACTACGTGGTCATTTCACTCTCCCAAGCAACGGGTCTTCTTTCGGAGAACCTCCCCTCAATTGTTCCCATGTTCCCGGTGGTGGAAGTAGAAGAGCAAACCATAACAGTTTCCTCCCTGGGCGTAAGCTTTGGTTCACACTTAAAGGGGCAACTCGCTGCTGTCGTCCTGTTCAACATTATGAATGGCAACGGAAACGCCATTCGTGACGGTTGGATTCAAGTATGTCTTTTCGTCTTCTACTTTCGATCGTGCTTTCACGCTAGACAGGTGTTTGAGATTCTGCTGAATCTGTTCATTCATTCGCTACTTCCCACGAGAATGCTCCAGATGGAGGACTTTCTGGGTGACGTTTCTATGATACCTTTGCGCGGGAGTAGTCAATCGACACGGCCGCCACCAAGAAGCGACGGCCTCTTGTCTACCCTTTCCTCGTATTTGATGACTCCTTACAGTTCTTCGCAGGAATCCCATGTTCCGAGTGCGTCTGACGTCGATGTTGAGAACACTCTCTGCGCACTTGATTGCATCACCACATGTCGACTAGACGAGCTATACGCGCAAATAATGTATGTTAGTATGACCCAGTCAACGCACGTCCCCTGACCCATTGCAGGCAACTGGACTTGGAACCCTTGGTCGCTGCAGTTCGATCACTAGAGGCCCTTGCTTATGAGCGAACAAATGCAAGACTTCAACACGAATCCGATGATGCCCCTTCAGATTCTGCCGACGGGACTCCTCGGCCGTTACCTTATGACCCTGCTTCGGTATTCTTACTCGAGATGATGGTTAGCATCGTTTGCAAGACGCCAGCACACATAGAAGAGCTGTGGTGAGCCTCCTTGCGATCAGCAAGCACCTTCCCTAATTGTTGCTTAGGCCCATTGTCTTCGAGCATTTATCTTTGGTGCTCAAAGCTTCCCAAAGGTACAGCGTTCTCCTTGTTGAACGTGCAGTTGTGTCTGTGATGCGCATATGCCTGATCTTGGCTGCCAAGGCAAGTTCTGCTGCACCACCAAAGACACCTAGGCTGATGATATAGGTACCACAGCCAAGCCATTTGCGTGATCAAATATATCTGTCCTTTGATCTTCTTGGAGGTCTCCCGCCCGTAGTGGCGGATTCGGTGGCATTGCAAATCATGTCGGGTTTGATTCTTATCCTGCAAAAGCATCGTGAGGTTGTCAGTTCGCAAACCGAGTGGAATATCGTCTTGGCATTGATTCGATCAAGCATTTCAAGTCTCGAAGCGGCGCGCGTGTCATTTGACTTTATACAGCGTCTCATCACCGACGTTCCCCAGCAATACCTGTGTGCAGACAACGTCATTGGTCTTGTCGCTGTGTTGGATGACTTTGCCGCTGCCGCCGGGATCATAGTCGAAGTGGAGCTGCAACAGGCTCGTCCCCGTCCTCAGTCTAATTCGTCCAGGTAAATGGTTCGCAATCATATCGAGACTGTTTGCTGACCTGACTCAGTTCCTCTGTCATTGACCGAGGACGAAAGGCTGTCGATCTCATGTTTGAGATTCTGAAATATATACCCACTTTGACAGAAGACCACAGCGAGCTTCGCGACAAAAGTTGGCTAGATCTCATGTCCAGATGTAACTTGTTTAAGGCTGACGCACTTACACAGGTCGACATCAGCTTACTCTTCCAGTGTTGGTTTCTTTATCCCGCCATTCTACATCTGCATCATCCGAGGTTCGACACTCTGCGCTTTCCTCACTCTCCCGCGCAGTCCTTGGACCTCTCGTAAATGTGCCCCGCCCTGACGTTGCAGAAGTTTTTCAACGTGTGCTCTACCCGCTGCTCGAAGCAGTGATCTCTGCCCCCAGCAACGCAGAAACGACAGAAAGCCGTCTTCGGGCGTCTGCATTGTTGTGCAAGGCATTCATGAAGTTTGAAATCAGTGACAACGCGTCGGGAGAAGATGTGACGGATCTCTGGATGCAAGTTCTTGACTACTTGGACCGGCTCATGCGCACAGACCAGAGTGACCAGCTGGTACGCTTCGCTTCATCGTTTGACATGCGGAATGGAAGGCTGACAGAGTCGTATCACCCAGTCCGAAGCCATACTCGAGTCCCTCAAGAATGTTATTCTTGTCATGCATGCGGCCGACATGCTCATTCCCCCATCAGCCACTGAACATGATAGCACGCGGGACCAGCCACAGTTATGGCGCATGACACATGATAAGATCGAGCGTTTCATGCCCGGGTTCATGGAAAGTGTCATCCCGCTGTCATCGGGGACTACGTCATCTTCCACCGAGCCGTCAACCATGGCCACTGAGAAGTTGGATCCAGAGGCGCCGGACTTGGTACCACCCCAGACTACCGTCGAGTAATTCAAGAGAGGTTCCATTGTCAGCGTCGCATGTCCCCATACCATTCCCCAAAAATTATTTATTTGAACTGACTACTTGACAAGAAACGAGAGCATAGATTCGCGAACTGCAATTGGGCACTGGGGCTCAGAAAAAGGTGAATTTCATTTTTGACGGTCTGTTAGAAATGTCAGGAGAATTACGAGGGTGCGGATGAGGGAATGAAGGTGCACCTAATACGAGAGTAGAGAGAGGCCAGAATCACGAGAGGTCCTATTGTGTAAGCGGCGATGCGGACGGCATGTTCGCTGTGTGCTGAGACCCAATTTGACCAAGCGCCTCCCAAATGGATGGTTGTGAGGAGGAGAAGGAGGAGAATGTAGCCAGACAACCTGTGGTACTTCCACACCAGTTTGGCCTTGTTAGCACCTCCAAATGCAGCACCTCCAAACCAGACGCTCAGTGCGCCAAGTGTAGACTGGAGGATGAGCCATGAAAGTGTGAGAATGCCAAAAGTCTATGAAACAGAACACTATGAGCGTGGAAGATAGGAATAGACTATGCCCGTACGCCATGCCAAGTGGTGAAGTGAGGTGCGCCGCGAGATCCTTTGTAGTACACCATTGCCGAGGTGCCGAGGAGGATTGATGAAAGCCCTATTAGCATTGCAGTCTGGTGGCGCTGAAGTCCGGCAGCTTTCGTCTTGGGCTGTGATGTTGGTTGGAGGGTAAGGATACCTGTATAGAGAGTAAGCGGAAAGTGGGTAGATTTGTGTGGCTGGGTCAAAGGCACCGTAGGTGAAAGACAAGAGAGCAAGTGAGTTGAGGGTCGGATGAAATGGAAACCAAGTGAGACTCTTGGGGTCATTGGTCAAGATGATGGTCCATGTAGTTATGAGTAGGACCTGAACCGGTCAGTGGTAAGTGTTTTTGAAAAACTGCGCGCCCGTGAAGGGTCGCTCACCAATGCTGACGTCTACAGTCGAATTAGGAGTCAAAACTGAAAAGTGAAGAGAAAGTACGAACCAGTGCGGCATAAAATGCAGGAGAATCACCCGGTCTAGACTCTACTTTGAGTTGATGGTCATCTCGGGGTATGAGAGGATCTGAGGGAGCGTCGGGGGAGTCAGGAATGGGTTGGTAAGAAGCCATTTGGGCGAAAGATAAGTGGGCGTCTGTGGGGGAGATTTATAGTGCTCACGTGAGAATTGGAGATGAAAAGAGAAATCGTTGTTTTCTCGGCTAAAGACAAATATATGCGCGCTGGACGCTTATTGAAATAAACCCAGCTCTCTCAAACTACGACTCTCGCAATCTAACCGTGCCGCGCCCCGCCTTGACAAGCCAATTATTTTTTACCGTCCCTGTCCCCTTGTTCCCGAACCTAGTTCGCTCCCCGTCGAGACCGTCCACCACCACTATCCTTAGATCTAGTCTTTTTTTTTTTATCTAATTCAATTCAAAAACACTTCCGGGAGTTACCGCCCCATGGACGTTGCTCTCTTGCCCGTCATCCCCACTCGTTCATCCTCTTTGCCAATCTCCCCAGATGACGTCCATGGTAGCCCGACACCATGCTATCCTTCTCGCCATGGTTCAGCCGTCATGGTCGTCGCAGATTCTACCAGCCCTCCATCTTCCCCCCGTTCAGTTCTCATTCGGCCCAAACTGAGCATTGATCCACAATCACCATGCGTCGTTCCAGTTTCCGAACATTGTCCGCCCATATCTCCACCCCAATCACCGCCCCATTCTCTCGCAGAGTCTGCTCCAGATCAGGAAATGGATCGTGACGATGCGGCGTCGCCTGTCCAGCCCCCCGCTCCCGCCATCCCCCCGGTGAGACTGTTACACGAGGAGGAGGAACACCTCCACCAGTCCCTTCGGCTTCAGGACTTTGAAGTTAGAGGCACCCTAGGTGCGACCGCGTCTCATCCTCCCCAACTCTTTTATTTACATTCGCTTTTGCAGGTACCGGTACCTTTGGTCGTGTCCTCCTCGTCAAATACCGTCCTGCAGTTTCAACACCAGCAAACACAACCCGATTTTTTGCAATGAAGGTCCTCCAAAAGACCGAGGTCATACGCCTCCGTCAGGTCGAACATGTCAAAGCCGAAAGACGCATCCTTTCTCGTGTGCGACATCCTTTTATCGTCGATCTATATGCAACCTTTCAAGACAGCTTGAATATCTACATGCTCCTTTCTTTCGTTCCTGGCGGAGAATTATTCACTCATCTTCGTCGCGCCGGACGCTTCAGCCCGGACGTCACACGTTTCTATCTCGCAACCATCATTCTTGCCCTCAAATACCTACACTCATTCAACATCATTTACCGTGATTTAAAGCCAGAAAATCTCCTTCTCGACAATCGTGGATACCTCCGCCTTACTGACTTTGGCTTTGCTAAAGTGGTCGATGATCGCACTTGGACGTTATGCGGTACTCCGGAGTACCTCGCACCTGAAATAATTCAATCTGATGGTCACGGAAAGCCTGCGGATTGGTGGGCCTGTGGAATTCTTGCCTATGAGATGATGGTCGGCCATCCCCCTTTCTTTGACGAGACGGCGTATGGTATCTACGACAGGATTCTCAAGGGGAAGATCCAATGGCCTAGGGATATGGATCCTCTCTCTCGTAATCTCATCAAAGGATTCTTACATCCAGACCGTACCAAGCGGCTGGGCAATCTTTTAGCAGGCGCAGACGATGTTCTCGACCACCCCTGGTTCCGAGGCGTCGATTGGGACGCGTTAGAACGACGTGAGATTAGAGTACGTCCGGCCTTTGCTCCCAAGTCTTCATCCTTAATTGTTTTGCGCCAGGCCCCCATCGTTCCGCATGTGACATCGTATGACGATACACGTCACTTTGCCCGTCTTCCTCTACCTCCCCTGGACCAGATTCCAGGTCTCATCCAGGGGGATCATCCGACCTCCCTCCAACGCCGGTTCGACGTTGTCGGATTTCAGTTCAGTGAATTTTAATCCTTATCGTTATCATTAGTTTGTCCACTCTTTTTTTTTCCACTGGTATCCTCGCCGCATTTTTCTTTTCTTTTCTTTCGCATCCAATTCATGGACGTAGACATGCATGCACACCGTCCGGTACAACTCTGACTAATCGCCACACTCTTTCTGGAGCTGTATCAATCCTTTACCACACACCTGACTGGTGGTTACCTGTGCATACGCTCAAGTGTAGCAAACACGCCATATTTCTTTCTTTTATTTTTGTAGATAGTAGTAAATAACCCGCCCATTGTGTTTTGATTACGGTCTTTGTTTCGACTACAATCCAATGTATTTTATCCCATCTCGGCCCGGCTTGATTTGTCCCGAGCAATGGCTCGAAGACGCAAAAATCGTACTCATTTGAACGGGACACAGTCCTCAGCGACTTCCTCTGCCAACCTTCCCAAATCTTTTGTCATTAAACATGGCCATGTTGGTACTTCCCTCACCCAGCTCACTCGTGACGTTCGCAAGGTGATGGAACCCAATACTGCAAGCAGGCTCAAGGTTTGCGCCTCTATCTCCTCACACACGTTCGTTTCTCGGACGCTAATGTGTCCTTTTTCTTTCGTGCAAGTGAAGGAACGTTCCCGAAACAAACTCAGAGACTTTTTAACGATGGCACCAGCGCTGCAGGTCACCCATCTCCTCGCGTTCACGCTGACAGACGTTGCACCGTCCCTGCGAATCGTGCGCCTATCCAATGGGCCCACGCTCAGTTTCCGTATCGAGCGTTATAGTCTAGTGAAGGATATCATAGCGTCCTCGCGCCATGCGAAACACCTGAGTCCCATAGAATCTATGAGCGCGCCACTGGTACGCGTATCTCTCCCCCATTTTTTATTTTGGATACTTCTGTTTATGAATATCGTCCAAAACATAAAAGCTCGTTTTGGCATCCTTTCCGCCACCGGGCCCCTCTACCCCTCCACACCTCGCGCTCGTGATGAAATCGTTCCAGACCCTTTTCCCCCCACTCGCGCCACACAAACTCGCGCTCTCTTCTGCGCGCCGCGTCGTGCTCGTGGCTTACAACGCAGAACGCGGTTCCGTCGACTGGCGCCATTTTCGCATCACCGTCAAGCCGTTTGGCGTCTCGCGGCGTTTGAGACGCGTCTTGCAAGGCGCCGCTACTGCAGCTACCACCACCAGTAGTAGTAGTGGTAGGGCGGTGCTGGATTTGGGAAATGAGAAGGACGTGGCTGATTATGTGTTGCGCGCCGCACGCGGTGCGAGCGTCGTGGACAGGTACGAGACCGCCGTGTCTGATGCAGCGTCCTCGGTCGTTGGGGGGGAAGATGAGGACGAGGCGGACGTCGTCTCGCTCGCGGAGGATTACGTCGGGCGGAACAATCGTAAAGGACAGAAACGGGCAGTGCGACTCGACGAGATTGGCCCGCGGATGGAGCTACGATTGGTGAAGATCACCGAGGGCGTGCCAGGGAAGGAAGGGGCGGTCATCTATCATGAGTTTGGTACGTCTCCCTCCGCTTCATTTTTTTTTCCTCAGGCCTTCTTGATAATTTTTGCGTGATCTAGTTAAAAAGACAAAGGCCGAGGTCGCGGCTCAAAAGGCATCGCATGCTGCCAAGGAGAAACTGAGAAAGCAGCGTCGCGAGGAGCAGGAACGGAACGTGCAACGCAAAAAGGCATTGGCGGGAGGGCCCAAGGCAGGCGGTACTAGGGATGTGGCCGACGAGGAGGATGATGATGCTTCGGCCGCTTCGACCGAAGAGGGAGGCGGAGAGGCTTCCTGGGATGATGATGAGGAGATAAGTGAGGGAGAGGTAAGCGAAGTTGACGAGGCAAGCGAGGAGGACAGTAGTAGCGAAGACGAGGACGAGGACGAAGTTGAAGAAAAGCCGCCCAGGAAGAGGCGGAAATAAAGTAGTTGATAAGCTACGAGTGTAATCAATCTCATTCTCGTCGTGACGAAGACTTCGAAATACTATAGGTTGGAACGGCAACGTGAATGAACTCATACCAAAGATGGCGGTCTGTGCAAGGTTTGCAGCTGTCATTCACTGGGCGGACATAACCTTCGATGAGCTTGTCGAAATTTAGTCTAAGGTGGGCTATTGATTAATTATAAAGCTCGGCCACTTGTATGGATGGAACAGATCTAGAGCGTCGGTTTGTACAGGTGTCTATCAGACGAATGCAGAATAGAATAGAGTAGCCTGCGAACGGACTATCGGTCGCGGTCAGGCGAGGCAGATACTGGTGGTGGCATGGATGAAGAAGAACCAGAGAAAACGTCCCGGATCGCTCGTGTCCATCTGTCAACCAGCAAGCCGGTGCGCATGGTCACCGCTTCCCAGCTGTCAAGCGCGGGTCGCACGTCGAGGAAGAAGGAGAGATTGCAAGAAGTACCGGGTAAGGGTCGACCGGCGTAAAAGTCTATCACGTAGCGAACGCGAGTCCCACACCGGTCCACGATCCAGTCGTGTCTGTCAAATGGAGGATTGTATCTGATGATGATGACACACCCCGCAAGCGTAAAATTTCAGGAAATGGTTGGAGAGAAGGAGGAAGAAGAACTCACCCGAGGAGGGTCAGGATCCTCGCCTTGGGACTGGGCTCGCCCGGTCTACCCTTGAAACTGACCAGACGGACACCTCCGCATTGTTCGCTGTTGCTAGCACCACGTCGGGCCTCCCACTCTTTGATGTGGGACCAAGCGCGCTCGTTGACGGCGTTGTGTATGGGTACGACGACGCTCATGTCCGACGCTTTCGGATCGTGCTTCTTTCGCGCCATCGCTGCGTAGAACTGGGCCTCGGATGGATACACCCACTTTTCGTTGTCGTTACGAGGGATGGAGGAGACTTCTCTGGAGGTAGAGAGGGATTCGGGGACAGGCAGTACGCTGACGCTGCTGCCACTACTGCGGCCGGTGTTGCTGCTGCAAGGTCCAGGTCGTGATGAGGTCTCCGAGTCCTCCGGGCTTCTCGTTAACGTCAAAGCTTCAGAGGAGTGCGGTAGAATCTTGTTCCAGGCAGAACGGGAGGTGTGGTCCACCGGGCAGTTAGTAGTAGTACTGCCCAGAGACTGTGATTTGTGGTCGACTGGACATTTGTCGGTTGACATGGTCAATGGTCAACGAGTGGGCGATGGCCAGGCGCGCCGACTCGGAGAGCCGTTTATCCGGGTTCAACGTTTTTCAGTTGTAGCGCTTACCGATACCCACGTACTAGTACACATGGCCCCTGGTCGTATAACAATTGTACCTGTGATACCCCTTGACTCTTCATCCCGCTGGTAGAAAGGATGTCACCTCTCCAGCAGGTTTTCTCCACTCGTCTCACTCGCCTGTTCAACATACCACATCCTGTTATGCTTGCAGGTTATTTGATTACTGTCTTTAAAGTTCATCTATTCAGTGCTATTCCCACAGGCATGAATGTAGCCTCAGGGTCAAGGCTGGCTGCTGCTGTCACCAACGCGGGTGTGTCTGACTGGCTTTTGAAAGGTTTACACGCCCAAACCTTTGCGCAGGTGGGATCGGTGTTATTGGCGGCTTTCGTTATAGCCCGAAAATGCTTCGAAATGCCATCGATGATTTGAGGAACCAACTAGACGACAAAGATGCACCCTTTGGCGTCGACCTCGCCATCCCGCAGATTGGCGGAGGTGCACGCAAGACCAACGTAAGCCTGCCTCGTTGCGTGCAGTGTTAGTTAGGATTGTAAAGCACTCATGGGTTGGATTGACCAGTACGACTATACCGATGGCCATTTACCCGAACTCATGGAAATCATGATCGAAAAGAAGGTTTCCCTTTTTGTCTGTGCGATCGGTGTCCCACCGAAAGTTATGGTCGATAAGTTGCACGCCGCAGGAATTCCCGTTATGAAGTGGGTACAATTATAAATCCATCCAAAGTTCTGGGACATTCTCTCATTCACTTGTTAGTATTGTAGGACATCCAAAGGTGCTCTCTCTACTAGCAGTCAACCATCTTCAACTGTCTTGACAGAACGTATTTTCGTAGCATGTGAAAAAGGCACTGAACCAAGGCCAGCTTTCCTCTGACCAACTCTAGCCTCTTACTGAACAAAAGCGCCCCTCTATAGGTGTCGACATCATTTGCGCACAAGGTGGCGAAGGTGGCGGGCACACCGGCGACACGCCCTTCTCCGTCCTTATTCCTGCAGTTGTCGACCTTTGCGAGGATGCCAAAAGTCCGTTGACCGGAGAACCCGTCATCGTCGTCGCTGCGGGAGGCATCGCCGACGGACGTGGCCTCGCCGCCGCGCTTTCCTACGGCGCGTCGGGGGTTTGGGTAGGTACCCGGTTTGTGGCGAGCGAAGAGTCTGGCGCGCCGCCCTTGCACAAGCAACTTATCCTTTCAGCCGGCTACGACGATATGGTCAAAACGTTGGTGTACAGCGGTCGACCGCTGCGTGTGCGCAAGACGGACTACGTCCTAGATTGGTAAAGAAAACGTTTCTCTTTCTTGCTCTTTTTTTTCTTTTTTGCACAATCGCGCGTCCGTTCGTGCGTTCAACGCGGCTTTTCGTTTTCGCTTTCTCAGGGAGGAAAATCGTCAGCAGGAAATAAGAGATTTAATCGCCAAGGGTAAAATACCACATTCGGTCGAGGTGGACAAGCACCCCAATAAATCGCTGGAAGGCCACATGTGTGAGTTTCCGTGAGAGCCGAGGAGCCATTCAAAACTTCACATGTGTACACAGGGCTAATGGGGCAAGTCGCGGGTGCCATCAAGGTTGTACTTTCCTTCGTATCAGCTCCTTAGATGCTTTGCTGATCGTCCTTCAGGATATCAAGCCTGCACGAGAAATGTGAGCCCCTCTCACCTTATTTTGTAATCTCGCACTTAACTTTGTCTCTAGCGTGGATGAACTTGTTACAACCGCCGCTAGGAGCCTCAGCCACGCGCATGAATTGATCCAGCCTCGAGCCAAGCTGTAGCTATCACTATCACGCTGTATCCAATTCACTGTGGTGTATTCGAGTGGAAGCTATCCCTTTGTACTTTATTTGTTGTCGTGATTTCAGCTGATTTAAATGTCATCCTCCATGAGCTCAGCCAGCTCCTTTTCCTCTTCTTCCGTTATGTCGAGCACCTCTCCCAATCCACGAGTCGTGCTCTCTGCCTTTTGATCTTCAGTCACCGTGGCGGACGGCGGAGGCTTGACAAGCTCTAACAGATTTTGTGAGGACGTCGGCATTAAAGAGTCGTCTTTCAATCTGCCGCACCTGACAGTCTCCACTTGCGAAGAGTACCATCGAGACTCCCACTGATGACCCACAAGTCCCTCCTCGTCCCATTAACGGAGTTTTGCACCCATACTCGCAAATGTGTAACGTCATGCCAGTGTCCCTCGACTTCTTTAATGAATTCCACTTCGTCAGGTGAGGAGGTGTCATAGACACGGATGCAGTCGGCTGATCCGGCGAGGAGATATGGAAACGTGTCTAAATCCAAACCGGGGTGGAGATAGATAGGCAGGACAGCCCTGAACGCCGTCGAATGCGTGATGGGTGGGCTTGGCTTCAACTTTGAGTCTGTAGGTGGCGGATACAGACGGAGCCGAATTGTTTCATCAGAAGAGGCTAGAAAGACAAAAAAAAAAAACTGTCAGCGGGACGCGCAGCTTGGGATTGTGCTTTTTCGCGGACTTGCCTGACCACAGGTGACCGTCTCCGTACACGATCTCGTTGATTCTTGTACGGTGATCTGTCCATTCGTCGCGGAGAGTGCCCCGCCAGATTGGACGGCGATCTTCCGCGGAGACATCCTTCACCACTTCCCAAACTTTGATCACTCCCATCGTGTCGGCCGTGAAAAGGATAAGGTGAGGCACGCCGGCATCGGTAGCGTCGAGATAAGCAGCGAGAGACTCGATCGGCCGGCTATGCGCCGAGATGGAGCCCACAGCGGGTAGTTCTCCTTGCAAGTGTGACGAGGACAGGTCCCTAAAGAGACGCATTCACAACCATGCTTGGACAATGGATACGAGAATCACAGGGTTTCACTGCAACTGACCAAAAGCGTACTGATTTATCGGAGCTACCGGACACGAGCAGCTTAAGAGATGGCACGACAAGGAGTGTCTTGACAAAGTCCGTGTGGGCCAGGGTCGACGAGATCACCTCCTTGGTCTTGAAAGCATTCGGTAAGAGACACTTCACCAGAGCCCGGTCCTCATGATAAGAGTGGGCTTACATCTGTATCCCATATCTTGATGGTCTTTGCTGAGAGGCGTCAGAGAGTGTCACTTTTCGCGGAAACGAGGGACCCCCCTCCCTCACCTTGTCCCACGAACCCGTTATCAGAAGGCTCTCGTCTCCAGAACCGGGAACCTTGTCACAGAATGCCAGGGAAGTCACTGGTCCCAAATGTCCCTTGTAGAGCTGGACTGTTTTCCCCGTCTAGTGTGTGGGCGGCAACAACCGTGTCTGCGATAGCAGAGAAATCGTGCTATCGAACTGAACACACCTTAAGGTCGACTTTACGGGCGGTATGCGAGCTTACAGCAACCCAGGCGTAGTCCCCTCGTATTTTGATGTCTATGGGCACGCCAGGAAGTGAAATGGGGTCACCGACATCCTTATATCTCTCCGCCTTTTGTGTTCGCGCCTATTCTCCGGTGTTAGTAGTCTGCAGAGATGCAGGGCTGAAAAGAGCTTAGGGATACCAGGTCAAGTTTGAGCTCTGCCTCTGACCGAAGTAGATTTTCCGCGCTGGACATGATCGTGTGTGTGTGCGTGCTTGAAATGAGTGCACGATTGGCCTCGTTCCGTGGACCATCTACTCCCTCATCATCTCCCGTAAAGAAAGCTCAATCTCCAAAGTCCACACAAACCGTCAAACCGACAGAACACACCTATCATCGGAAAATACGCTCTTCGCTGCAAGAGCTTAGGCAAGCTTGCTGGACATGGGACGATCTCGTGCGTAAGGATGGCCTCAAAGCCGTCCGCGACCTCATAGATGCGAGAACCGATCTCGAGTGCGTCTCTCTATCTCTATCGTACGCTCACGCAAGGGTGATGAATGAACCCGTTTTCAGTAATCTGCTCGCGCTCGTGCCCGACGGAGAGCAGCCCCGCACTCGACTGGTTGGTCCAAAACTCTCATACATGGACGAGCGCATCGCCGCGATCGACCTGGTCATATCAAAGCTCGTGCGGTTTTGTTCCTTCACTTTCTTTCCAAGCATAGTCTGTTTAATCGCCATTCGCCCACCACAGAGAAAGCAATTCCAAAAGATGAATTCTGTAGTCGACGGTCTCGAAGCTCTTCTCGCTGACGCGCACAAGACCAAAGGATGGCATTGGGTCTGCTCGGAACCCATGTGGACCACATGGCCCATGGAAAAGTTCGGTACGTTCATTTATCCCCCAACGCCTGTCTAGCGTAGTTTGAAATACCGTACTTTCCGTTTCCAGTTACCTCAGTATCGGACATCCTCTGGCCCTACCGCCACTCCTTGGAACTGCACATCGAGCTTATCAATACTTTGCGCAGTCACGACGTCTCTTTCGAGACATCCCGCAAGGCCGCCAATACATGGGTTGAACAGCCCTATCTCGAAGACGACAGTTGGGATGCAAATTGGGAAGCTTTGTGTCAAGTCGAAATCGATCGTTGGAACAGCCAGTAAAAAAGTCATAGTCCCTTTTTGTATGTGGGAGCCCATAGATAAGTAGGGAAAACAATAAACAGAAGTACGACAGAGCGTATCGCATGGTCTCAGATTTCCTCGTCTGATATATGGATCTCATCTGCATTTCCGACTATCTGTGGACTCGTGGGCTTTTGCGCCTGTTCGTCGTCATCCTTGAGTCGTGCCTGTTGTTTTGCCGACACGAACGTCGGGCCAGCCTTTCCACCACCAGATTGTTTCTCTGCAGCGGCCATAGGATCCAACACAGCCTCGTCTTCTCCCGTATTCTTTGCCACGCCTTGCCGAGCCGCCAGTGCTTGCGCTGCGAGGTAACTCGCCTCGGTGTTGAACTGAGCCTGAACGCTGCGCTTGATACGCAACATTTCGCGGAAAGTGTCCTCGGATCCGGTGTCAATTTCGAAACCGTGCCACTCCGCCCAGAATTCGGGGTTCGTCCGCGGGTCGCAAAACTGAGAGGCGTGCGCGTAGATGGCACGTGCTCGGTCGATCTCCCCGAGCTTGCGCTCCAACGCAGCAAAGCGGAGACAAATCTTGGCCGTCTGTTGGTCGGGGAGAACCTCCAGTGCACGCTCGTATATAGGCCGGGTTGCAGTGAGGCCATAGTTCGCCGCCGCCTTGGCGATATAGACGGTGAACATCTTGAAAAAAAAGAGGGCCAATGATTGAGATCACATAATGCACCAGACAGGTTGGGAAACGGCTTACCTCGAATTTATCTTCGTTCTCAACAACCTCAGTAGCGCGGTCGTAGATGGACATGGCTCGTTTCGCTAGTCCATGTTCCTCCTCGAGTTGAGCATACATCAGGAATATTGGTTTGCATGATTTCGGCGGGCACTTTTCAACCGCCTGCTCGAACAAGTCGCGTGCTCTTTCCAGTTTTGAGCCACCCTGAGGAGAGATTAGTATTCATGCGAACAGGACACGGCGAGTCCAAAATGGCTTACGTATCGCTTGACGAATTTCGAGAGATATATGTTCCAAATTTCAAAAGAAACCGGGAAAGTGAAAAGCTCAACGCCTCTCTCGTAAACTTTGAAGCTTTCCTCAAAGTACTTGTTTTCTTCCAGGAATGCAGCATAATTGACAATGATCTGGGCGTTCGCAATGCGGAGCTCTAAGATTTTGTCATATACACCCTTTGTGGACTCCACCGTCCCCAGGGACTCCTCGAGATCGACATAGAACGACCAGAGCTTGAGTGACTTGAAAAGCCGTGCCTGCACTGGGAGTGACTTGAAAGCACCTGTTAGAAATCAGACAGATTCTTGCTGTTGTAAAACGTACGTGATCATGGTAGTTGACCTTCGTGTTTTTGGGAATAGCGGTGGCCCGTTGCATGACGCGGATAGCGTCATCGTAATTTCTGCGATACTATGAATCATTGCTGAGGTCAACATGGCAATATCACTCACTCATGTCTAACTTCCATCTCGGCCCATTCACACCAGATCTCGGCAAGGTCCTCGACATTCTTGAAGTTGACCTTGGTGGCCTTCTCAAGCACCTTGCGTGCACTAGCGAGGTCTGCTTCCGCTTCGCCCGTGGTTCCGCCTTCTTCGTAGAACTTGGCAAAGTTGATATACAAACGGTGAAAGTTCGCTGTGGCCTTGCGCGAGGCGATGGCCGAGAGGGCTTTTGTATACGTCTCTGCAACCTGACGGACAAGGTCGGTAAGTACTAGTTTTAAAAACGGGTAGATTCAAACCTTCTCATCATCCTGACCCCAGAGCGCCACCCTCTTCTCCCATTCCTGGACGTCGTTGGGATTCCGCCTGAGCAACACGTCGTTCACCAAGAAAGGCCGTCTATCCATCAACTCTTCGAACTCTTTCATTTTGGCGTCGAGTTCCTCCTCCGTCTCTTTCGCGTCAAAGTCTTCGTCCTCCTCGTCGGGATTTGCCAGCTCTTCCATAAGGGCACTGATTACTGACTCGCTGAACTCGGCGTAGGAATCGAATATTTGTGTAAAGTCGCGGATGGTGAGCACCGAGGCTATGCCAGTTTCAAAAGTTTCCTTGGCGCGGTCAAACTCTCCCCGCTTGATCCAGTAGGTGGCTATACCGGTCCATAATTGACCTGCTTGATCTTTGTACACTGCGAGACCATCGTTGTGGACGATTTGTTCGATGTTGAGCCTCCGTGGACTATTGGGATCTTCGTCCTCGGCTGCGTCAGTCAATGCAAGTTCTTCGATACCGAGGCCAACGTCCTCTGCATGCGCCTCAACCACGTCCAGCCAGTCCCCAAGAAGTTGGTATGGGCTCTTTCCCTCTGAACTGAAATATTCTCCTCGCGCGGCCTTTCTCGACAGTAACAGCAACAACTTTGCAGCCTCGAGAGGTCGAGGGGAGGGATTGCTAGGAGACAGTAAGAGCGCCACGTAACGCTCCGTCACTGACGGGTCTATCGCAAGATACCTGCGATATACGGAGACTGTCGTGGGCCCGCCTCGGTTCTCTGCCCAGAGGAGGTAGCGGACCCATATGCGGTGATGTAACGAGGGGGGTAGGGTTCGCAGTGCCCGGTCAAAGGTCCGACGCGCATGAGAATGAGAGAGGGTGGGAGGGCAGTTCGGGTGACCGAAGATGGAGAGGTACATCAACCATAGCCTCGGCAGCTAGGTAAAAGGATAGGGTTAGCTCCAGTTTCCGATACGAAATATGAGGTCGTTGACAGACCTTTGGTAACCACATCAAAGCACGCTCAAAGGTGGCCACCAGAGTCTTCCACTCCTCCCACCCTACCACACCATCCAGGCCACCGTCCCATTGCTCCAAGTCCTCCTGCTCTTCCTCCAACGCGTCTTTGATATCCGGAAGTCGTTTCTTCCCACCTGCTTTCTTTTTTATTATTTGCTTGCCCAAGACGTAGGACATCCGCATATGAAGGTAAGATTTCCATAGCTTGAACGAGCCAGCAAAGTTCGCGAGCGCTGCCTCATAGAGATAGGTGAGACGCTGAAGGGACTGACGAGCAACAGGTGAGGCAAGAGGACCGAGGAGAGAGCGTGTCTCAGAAGGGATGTCCGACACCGGTTCAAGCTTAAGGAGAGCGTTCTGCGCTTCGCGGGTAGCGTTGATTGCGGACCACCATTGTCGGAAAGAAGTCGGGTTGCGGAGGAGGTCTTCTTCTCTGTGTAGGTCTTTTACGGAGATGAGAGACGGGTGCGTTATTGGGGTAGGAATAGGTGAAGTGAGTGGGAAAGAGGCAGAAAGGGATTCGATATTCACGCCTCCGTCGACGGTCATTGTGTCGCGGGTGCTCTCGACAACGCGTCAAATTGGCGGTTCGTCTTGTCTTCAATTTCACACGATCTCTATGGTACGCAAACATAGACACGTTTCCTTTCTACAACTTTACAACAGAATTTGCTAGCACGGCGTCCGACGAACCAGGGATACTCAGCAAGCACTTGCAGCTAAACGCGAGCGTGACAAGGCAAAGCTCTCTACCTATCTAGCCTTGACAAATGACACGCTCTCTAGGGTATGCCATCTCTTTCTCAGTTACTCACACGCCTCAATCTTTCGTAGAAGAAGAACGAGGACTGGGGCAGAGAGGCTTTCAATCTCACCACGCAACTACTCTCGACGCATCCTGATATTACCAACCCCGAATTTTACACCATATGGAACTATCGTAGAAACATTCTCATTAACGGTATCTTTCCCGAAAGGTACGCCAGTACACTCTGAACCACTCATCTGTCGTTTAACCCTCCAGTTAGTTCTCCGGAAGAGATCAATGAGATCCTCAATGATGACTTATCCATGACGACCAAGGCGCTCAAGATTCACCCAAAAGTCTACTGGATCTGGAACCATAGGAGATGGTGTCTCGAGCATATCCCAGAGAATCCCACATCTGCGGATGCTCAGGCATGGAGGCGATCAACTTGGGAGAGAGAGCTCTTCATCGTGGAGAAGATGCTCGACGCCGATGCTCGGAACTGTGCGTCCTCCTCATCCTGTCGGCCGCTAATTCGTGATTGTCGATCCGCTTTAGTTATAGCGTGGGACTATCGTCGTTATGTCCTGGAGAGCATGCCCGTGCGGCGCCCGGAAAAGACAGAACTTGCATATACAACTAAAAAGATCGAGGCCAATTTTTCAAACTTTAGCGCTTGGCACCAAAGGACGAAAGTATTAAGTTCCTTGTGGGCTAGTGGTGAGGTTGATAGGGCGTCATCGCTCCAGAGAGGTGCGGACGGGCTGCCCCTTCAAAATCGATTGCTAACGGCTTCTATAATCAGAGTTTGAGCTTGTGCAGAATGCCATGTTCACCCTGCCTGAGGATCAGAGTGCGTGGTTGTATCACCGCTGGCTAATTGGTTCAGGTAGGCGGTTCATTTCCCGCTTTACCGCATGTGGTCTTTGATCATCGTGCCAGGGGAAGACAAGGACATACTGGAGCGTGAGATTGATGTGGTGCAGACACTTCTTGATGAGCAGCCGGACAGCAAATGTGGGTTTCCAGTCGCATGTCACCCGCGCGGCTCAACTAACGCGCTCGTCGTCTATGTAGGGTGTATGGATTCACTGGTCGCGTACAAGCTATTGCTCCTGAAGAATCATGTGCCTGCAGGATCGCAAGAGAGCACCGACGCCATGAATCAGTGCCTGACGTTACTCGGGCAGCTAGAAGAACTTGATCCTATGCGACGGCAGAGATATCGGGACATGGGTGGGTCTAGTCTCAACGAATATCCCCATATAACTCTTACGCATGTCCTTGGAGGCGCTCAATTGAAGGGTGGATGACTTGGAACCATGTACAGCAACTAGGATGAACGCATATATCTCACCTCGTCTAATGACAAACTGCCAGGCTCACACAAGAATTATGTCAAGTAGCAATAACATTTCTTCAAAACTGACAAGGCACATGTGGTCTGCGAAGTCTCGGATACAATTACACCAGCGCTTCCTTCAGAATGATATTACTCGAGACAGATCTAGCACTTGCAGCTGCCAGCGGAGCACGTGCAGCTGCCCAAGTGTGAGTACCAAATTCCGAGAAAACCAGGTATTAAAAGAACCTACTTGGCACCGCACTGGCAAGTGGACACGCCGCAAGAGCCGGCCTCGTTAACAGGGTTCTGAGTAGTCTGAAAGAAGATGAGAGATGAGAAAAGGAAGGCCGAGATGGAACAAGGAAACCTACAGTAAACATTGTGAAGATTCAAAGTGTATCAACGTTGTGAGAGAGGGAGCGACCAAATCTTGCGGGCTTTATAACTCGAAATTTGTATATACACATGTTTGGTTGATCCGCTTAACCCTCGTGACCCCCGCCCCACAGCGGAAACCGACCCAATGGGTTACGATGATTTTGATGGGGGACAGCGTGAAGTGCCTGTATTTGAAGACCTATCGAGACCTGGCGTATCTTTGTATCTAGTTGGGAATATTGCACTTATAGGTTGGAAAAGTGGATTTTCTCATCAGATGACAAGAACCTGAACCTGGAACAGAATCTAGCCATGTATTTGGCTCGTTCCATTCTAGGTTCGATTACTTGTATGCGCTATATAAATGATCCGGGTGTCGAGGGATGGCGAATGTCGAGGTGACGTCAAGGTCTGACAATAGCTAAGAGACTAGATCAACGATCATTACTGCATAGCCACATAATGGGAACACGAACATGCCAAACGCGAGGGAGAATCACCTCGTTGATAAACACGTTTTTTGAGAAAAAAGATTTGATTAGGGGACCGAGTCAGGGTTTTGCCGCCTCGTGGGTTCAACGAGGTCGAACCCTAGTAAGAAGGCGAGCCAAAGACGACTCTTTTCTTTCTCCCCCATCTCATCTCCTTTCTGCCTTCCTCCCTCTCCTCTAACCCAACATTCACAGCTGTGATATCTGCTCAGACGGCTAGTTTGCCTCTAATGGATTCTCACAATTTCATTCGTAACATTTTTTCCAGAAATACGAGTCCTCCGCATAGCATGCAATCTTATCCTGAAGACCAATCTCCGTCCGCCCAACAACTCCAGCAGTTCCAGCGCGTTTCCCCTTCACAAAGTCTCAAAGAAGCCGCTCCGTCCTCTCCTCCAACGGTCGACTCTCTCTTCTCTACTTTAACCGCATCTGGCCAGTCCAGTGTTATTCCGAACCCCTCCCTCCACGCCCCTGCAGCTCAGCCTACAGCCACGTCCACGTCAGGTCCCACTTCCCCCGCATCTTCTATCACCGCTCTCTCCGCACCCACCAACATGTCTACCTCCACCAACACTCCACCAAATACAAATCACCCAGGTGACAGCAGGCAAAGCGCTCTTCTTTCTCTCTTGGGTTCCGTGTCTCCGGCAGGCTCCTCCTCATCCGGTGCACCTCGCCAAGTTCCTACACCTCCTGTCCCTTCAAACCGTAACGTACCTCCTGCTCCTCCCAATAATGAGTCGCAAGGCCGTCTTCTTCTGGAACAACTCATGGCAACGTAATCATCTTTTCGTTTCTCTCTCCTCACCTCTATTTACCCTTTATCGCTTATTCCTAGTGGCGGCAGCGCTCCTCGCCCCAACCTCTCGGATACTTCCCAGCAACGTCCTTCGCCTCCCACTGGGCCTCCGCCTTCCTACTCGCTCATGGGCCCTTCTCCTCAGCACACAGACACTAGCTCTTACTATGAGCCAGACCTTGTCACTGTGCAAACCACGAGCGAGGTTATTCAAGGCGCTGTGTCAGCCGGACAGTCCCAGACGCAGGGCTCACCTCCGCCAGGCAGGACCATGTTTGACTTCGTTTCACCTTTCGACGCACTCGCTTCGTCCTCGGTCGTCCCCCCTACCCGCAAGCCCGCTCCACCTCTCTCCAACCAGCAACCTTCCCCGGAGCCGTTCGAAGACTCCTGGTCGTCCGCCGTCATTGACCCCAAGCGCAAGTCTGTCGACAATCTTCTCGAACAGATTGGCAGTCCTAAAGCCCCTATCGCATCGTCAGTTCACTCGATCCCCGGCGCTTTTGAACGGCATACTCCCGACGAAGAGTCGGCCATCGCTGAGCCAATGCAGTCCAAGGCAGCGTCCCGTCCACTTCCTCCGAAGCCCATGCAAGCTCCTTCTCCTCCGCGTGCATCTCCTCCAAAGGTCAACCCTCCCGTTCGTCGGGAAGTTCAAGTATCGGAACCCCACATGGGACCGTCAGTCGGTCCTTCTCTTTCGCACATAGTTACGGGCACAGCTCAGCGAGAAAAAGAAAGTTCGCCAGGTCCGCGCGGGAGCTGGAAGGGACACGACGGTGGTCGCAACCGTGGCTCAGGATCCAAGGTTAAGACCCAATCCGGTCCCATGTAGGTGTTTTCCTCCCCTGCAACGTACTGAGAACGTATCCTGAACCTTACTTCCGCAGCTCTCAGCCGCAGACAATCATCGTGGACACCACGCAGCAATTGGATGATATCCAGGCCCCTCGTGATGCTGTAAAGTCGACGGCGATTGCCCTGGTTAGAGTTGACTCTAACTTTTTACCCGGAACGACCATTGGTGCTACGCACTGGGTTGCCTATGCCATGACGAAAGGTGCGCTGCTATGCAACTACTGAAGAGAGGGTAATGGTCGTCCTCACACCGTTTCTGCCAAGGTCGTGTCCGTGTCATCTCCCGTTCGAGTGGTGATCGTACCTTGCTTCAATTGCCGGTCGTGTTCTCTCCTTCTACGTCCGTGACCGATATGGCTGTCTACGGGAACCGACTTGCAGGTGTTACTTCGGATGGTGGCCTTGTTATCTGGGAGCTACCAGACATAATTACCGACGATGTCCCGTACGTCTCATCGGCTGTATTGCACGACTGCCTCTCCCACTTATCTCTACCCGTTTCAGTGGCAAGGTCTTACTCTGCATCTTACCCTCCGAAGGCCAGGAGGCTCTTCATTCCGTCAAGTGGCACCCGAGGCAGCAAGACACCGTGGCTGTGGCCTCCGGAAACGATATCTATGTGCTCGACATCATTGAAGCTTTCAGGGCCTTCCATGGTGATGCTATTGTGCAAGGTGAACTGCATCGTCTTGTGCAGTCCATAAGGATGCCTTCTGTAAGCTATGTTTTTCTCTCGCTTGGGATGCTTTGGCTCAAATGAAGTTTTAGCCACTCGTTGCTTTCGAATTTGACATTGGTCACTCTGCCATTGCCACAATCACCAATGATTCTACTCTCAGCCTTTGGAATATTCGCGACCGGAAACCCTTCTGGTCTTCGGTGATTCGTGGTGACGATCCTCCCTCTTCCATCACGTTTGTCGATGGTGGTGTTGTCATTGGCCGCAAGCAGGGCACTGTCTTCCAGCTTCTTCCGAACAAAAGCAACAACGTCCTTTCCACCATCAAGTTCGTCAACGGTTTCGCCGACGACCCGGAAATGTTCGGTCACGCAAACTACGACTCTCGAATCCACACCCTGTGGGTCGCCAATAACCGCCGCGAGAGTATGATTGCCTTCAAGCTCGGCTTTGAGGCGTCCTCTCCAGGTAGGGGGAATGACATGCGACCATACTTTGAGCAAGTCTTGGAATTTACTGGACCGAAGGCGACCATCCACTTCGTCATTCTGACAGCGGATGCAGACCCGCGAGGCGAAGAAGCTCATGCTGCATGTGTCGCGGCAAAGGTTCCTCCTGGAGAGCTAGCACTCGTCGCATTCTCCGTTCACTCATCCGGTGTAGACCAAGTTCTCATTCGCAAGGAAGGGTTTGATGGCGCGTTGGCGACGTCTGTGGCCAAGTTCCCGTCAGCTCCTCACTTGCTTCAGGGTCCCACACCTGAATTAAGAAGCCAGCGTCAGCAACCCATCCACACTCCGCCTGTCAGCCTTGTCCAACCGGTTGCATCGGTTGCACAACCATCGATTCCTCCTGGTCCCAGGATCCGTACACCTCTTTCAGCTGAGGAAGCAGAAGCGGAAATCCGCGATGAGGGTCGCCCCAGTGACAGTCGTGGTCGTGGCAGGGGTAAGAATGTTGGCTGGAGGGAGAAAGAGGCGAAAGAGTCCGTTGCGAAACCGGCCGAGACGGCCTCTAGCAGTGAAACGCAGATTGGCTTGGTCATGTCCAAAGAGATTAAGAAGATGGAGGAGAATTTATACACCCGTATCGGCCGCCTTGTAGGAAAGGAGCTTGATAAGCAGCGTAAGTCTCCCCCCCCCCTTGACACAGCGACTTGAGATGCTTACGTGCATGATTGTAGACCAACGCCTGGAGGATGTCCGTGTCAGCG
>QLPA01002947.1:0-10216 GCA_003313945.1 Lactifluus pinguis | reverse complement strand
CAACGCCGACTTTGGATGGGGGGCGGTCAGCTTCGCCAGTTCTGAGGTAGAGTCAGCACCTGCCCATGCATCCACGTCTCACTCACATGTGCATAAGCCCAGCTTCACCCTCGATTACGACGTCGTAGCCTGGTGCAGCTCTGTAGGGCCCTGTTTGCCCATAGCCTGGAACAATAACGTTAAAGAAGGTAGGAACCCGCTAAGAGAGAACGTGCCAGTGACGGACGCATAAATCAGCCTGTCATTGATAGCACTGCAATCCGCATAACCCAGGCCCATGGAATCCAGTTTCCCGGGGACAAAATTTTCCACCAAAATGTCTGCCTTCGCGACGAGTTTATGTAGTATTTCCAAGCCTTTTGGTTTCTTAAAGTTTACCGTGATGGAGCGCTTGTTTCGATTCACGGCGAGAAAGTATGCAGATTCGGGCGGCAGGTGGGAAGATGCTTTTGGGACGTCCTTGGACAATGGAGCAATAGGAGGATTCCATGACCCTGTTCGATGTCAGAAAGTATGCATATAAATGATATTTTGCTTAACGTGTATCATCGCCGCGATTTACCTCCTCGACTTTGATGACGTCCGCCCCAAGGTCTGCGAGGAGCATTGTTGTTGTTGGGCCAGCAAGGATGCGGGTCAAGTCGAGTATTCTAATTCCCCGTAATGGGGGTTCGATACCTCCACCATATCTTGAAGGAGATGAAGAAGAAGAAATGCGCCTGAGAGTGGAGAAAGGCAGTCGGTAAAGCTTGGGTCGTAGTGCCATTAAACGGCCCGAGGTTATTCGTCTGAGCCTCCGTCTCTGTCTCCCCGAGACCACCACGACGGTCCTCTCAACTCGATACCCATTAGACTATTATGGCTAATACAACAGGTCCCTCTTTCGTTCAGCTAAACACACATCTCTTACAATCGACTTCCTACCGCCTCGCTTACGCACTTCCTCTTATCGTCTTGTCTGCTCTTCTCACCTCTGCAGGTGCCTTCCTCACCCTCGATCGCACTCGATCTTTCCAGCCACGCAGCGATCTTCCCGGATCTTACAACCTTTCGACGAAACCAAAACGTATTCGCCTCCACCTTCAGAGTGGCCTTGGTGGTATAGCCATCGGATACTCATTTGGGCGTACGTTCGTCTGCACTCAATGTTTCAATGTCGCTGAAATTTCCCCAGTCCATTTATCAACGTTTCTCGCACTTGTCATACCTTATGAAAGGTCATCCACGCCCTTGGGACCAAAGTCCTTCTTGGCTGTTTGGATCTTCACCGCCATTCCTTTCGCTATATTCTCCGGTCTCTTCAAATACGCCGCTCTTACGCTCATGGGTATTACTGGGGGGTAAATATCCACTCAATTCGTTTCCATATGGTCATCATATCTCACGTCTTTCGTCCTAGGACGTCACTGGCCCTTGCCCTGTCCATCGCGGTTCATCCCAATCTTTTGGCACGACGTGTCTTCCTTGTACTTCTGGTTCCTGTCTGCTGCATTTTGACGGTACTTCCTGTTGTGCGCACTCAACGTGGTTCCATTCGACTGGCCGCCGCTGCAACTGGTGCATTCGGCTTGACCTTGTCAATTGCCCTGTTCGCGCATGTCCCATCGTGGTCAAATGTTTGGGAGCGCCTATGGATCGCGAACGGAAATGGGTGGGGCGTCGGGACAGAACGGGCTCTTAGTGCCGGTTATTGGCTCATCCTCATCATCGGTTGTTTTACAGATTGGGCCCTTAAGAGGTTTTGCGGAGCGAATCCTGACGAGGTATGCATCATGCCGTTGTATCTAGACTAACCCTTGACCGTATGACGCAGGAATGGGACACTTACCTTACGGAATACGCTTCTTCGCTTCCCAACACCCGTGACCGCGCGGGCATCTTCCGCCCACTTTCATACAGTTTCTGGGATCGACTTCCCTGGATGCACCGGCCAAAACCATCTGCTCCGTCTGATTATCCGTTCCCCGTTGATATGAAGCACCATGCCTCTCCACAGTTGTCTTTAGATTATACCCTTCAAGGTACTTCTTCGGTGGATCGACTGGTGATGCCAAAGACTTTGACATCTGATGCATCATCTCGTCCTTTGCGACAGCAAAGTCAGGATCCTCTGACCCGCATGCGTGGATTAAGGAGCACTAAAGGTCACGGCTACCGCAAGCGCGAGGCAGTAAAGTTTGGCGCAATGAATCCCGACAGTTCTAGCTCAGAGGACGAGGATGACCCATTATCTATCCCGCCGCCGCCACCTGCGCGTCGCACCTCGACACGTTCTAGTGTGACCCTTACTAATGGGTCGAGCGCGGGTTCACAGTACGTCTCCCTTGCAAAAGGAGATTTGGGAATTGCTGCGGCTGCGAAACGCACTGCTTTACAGAGCAATAATGATGGTACACCAGAGTATTCTGATTACGAGGAGGATGTGACCAGCACTCGAACGCGTTTACGCGAACATCGTGAGTCACAAGGTTGGAGACCACCGGTCCTTGCGTCGCACGACCCAAACACTGCCAGCTCTGCGAACGTAGTTGGCACAGTGCCAATGACGCCGTCCCTCATCCGTGCGGTGGACCGCATCGCTGCTGCTCAAACCCAGGCATATAGACCAACAGATCCACCGACTGCACGGGATCTTGATGATCACACGGACAGCGCATCGGAGCAACGATGGGGTTCTTTTTGGCGGGACGTGGCTACTAAGGTGGCCGAAGGCACAAACGTACGATGACAGTTCTATTCGTTCTTCTCTCGATTTTCTCCACTCTCTTTCTTCTTTACGATCCAATATACGACTTGTAATGACCCTTAATGACTTACGATTCATGACATCTCTACCTGTTGTTTGTCTTACTAGCTGCAAGCAACGACTGAATTTTCTCCATTTATTGCCACAAATTATTTTTTTCGAGGCACAATAGGAGGGATCTGTTGCGACTGCAGGATTCAGATTGTAGAACGAGCTCTGTTACGCAGGAGAATTTGCTGTCCTTGTTGTGCGAGCCATCAGGCTCACCTACTGAAGGAGGTCGATGTTTGTCCGCCGTAACGAGTTGCGATGCCTCGTTTATTTCCAAGCCCTCTCTTCTGCTTGTTAAGTGGTCATATGGTCGCGAGAGTCTAATCCCTCGGGCGAGCGTAAATGACAGGTAGGAGCGTCAACCTAGCCCCCTCCTCGGCGGGCGCATTCCGGGCAGTAATAATCAAAGGGAATGAAAAAGAGAGTACTAACGGATGTACGACCAGCTTATATACAATGTTGCTAGAGATGGGTGACCACTTACCAGGTGTTGCATTAACTTTACCAGATCTCCGCACCGAGGGGATTGACGGACGTTTTAAAAATGTCCGTGGGGTAAATCAATTGTCGTCGTTTATTGTTTTCCTTGAGACAACTTGACTTGGGTGAGCTGATCGAGACAGAAGTGGGTTGGAAGATGATTGCGAAAATGATGAAATCCGTTCGAGCGAGTACATAGCTGGAAGCGAGAAGGAGGAGAGATTCTTGGCTAAAGGGACGCGAGGATGGATGAGCAGAGACGCAGATCTGAGAAGCAGCTGTCACGAGATTCGACTTCAAGTTCGCCGCGTTCACGATCCACCCTTCTGTTGCCCTCGCTTCGTCAACTTTCACTCTTCCCTCCCACTACATCAATTAGCTTATTTTTTCCATACCATCTTGGTTTGTTCACTCTTCGTCTTCTGCGGTCCTGTTGAGGACATTTTCACTCCTGGATGACGACACAACTTGGCGGGACACCTTCAAGTTCCAACAGGGGTAGCAACTGGCCAATGGTCGTCGCAGCAGCATTGCAAGCTTTTCAAGCTGGGATGTATGACGCCACTAGTGTTGAAGCAGTGCTGGGGCGGCGAACATGTGCACCAGGTTGCAGTCACCGAGCCACGGCACTCTTCGGAGCCAGTCTCTCAGAGTAAAGTGAGCATGCTGACAGACGTTTCAGCTTGGAAAGTGGCTTGACGTTGACCATCATCTGGAGGATGACAGAAGGCAATGTGCTTGGGTCAGGTATGTTCTGGAGCAATTCTTCTTGAAGCTCTTGATTCTAATTTCAAGGAGAAGTACATCACAGACACCTGCACGGTTCATCATCTTCTGGCTTACACGCTGTCGGGGTCTTCTAGCGGCGAAGTTCTATCAGTGTCTTGATTCTTGTCTTGAAGCAGTCATACTCTTGAATTGCCTTCTATGCTTTGAATCACACTGGGGTGAATAGGTTTAGAGCACTCGTCCTTGAGATGATGGTTAGTTATAAAGTTGTTGACTCGCCTCTTCATTCGGTGACGTGTAACGTTGTCACAGCGTCGCCTCTTTGTCCGTCACGCCCGCCAGCTGGGATTCGAAGAGCCCACAGAGGTGTTGCGTCGACTCGGCCGTTGAGACATGCAAGAACTTGAGGAATCTGTTTCCGGGAGAATAAGGGAATCCAATCCAAAACGGTTCAAAGCGGGATGAATTGGCTAGACAAAATCTAAGCTGGGAAGTCACGCCTCTCGAGTAGTGGTCCGGGACTCTTTTGTCTCCGCGTTTCGCGGTCTATAGTCCGGTCATATCACCGATCCGGGGGCTCTCTTCCAATAATTTTTTGTTGTCTCGTGTACGTTTCCAACAAAGCGTGCTCGAGACCGGCGCTCTACATGTTTACCAGATCAGGAGAACATGCCGTAGATTCTGCATGCATCCATTTCTCTGACTTTCGGCATTATGAGCCCTCGGTCTCGACACCGTGGGTTCAGGTACCGCGCGTCGTGTTCGTGTTCTATCGGTGGACTTTCCAGCCGGTCCTTGACATTCGGAGGGAGTCCGGGTTTGGGAGGAAAAGCTCGTCCAATAGCTTTCTTTGGAGGGCCAAGTACTCGACAAGTCTGGTTGTAACATTGTTTGAACGGGAGAGGTAGCCGTCTGGTTAGTTTTGGCAATTTTCTGTGCAGGTAGAGGCTTGAGCTGAAATGAAGTGCTGATCCTTGTCGTTTTTGAGCGTCTAGGCGTCAAAGAGGAACCCGCGGGGACTATACAATAATCATGTCAGAGGCGCGATGAACGGGATTCTTACCGAACCCAACCGTCCATTCATTTCACTTGTTTTAAAAGCTCATGGATGCTAACGATATTTCATCTCATCTCGGCTCACCTTTTCTTTACTCTACCACGCTCGTTTTCTATCTACCTTACACCCGCATTTTTATTCTCTTGTATGCCGATTCCTCACCCGCCCTATCCTTCCTTTACTTTGGTCATGTCTTCCCCTCCATTCACTGCCCACAACAACACGCGGCTCCCCGCATATCGTGCCTCGCACCCTAGTCGCTTCCATCCATACCCACGAAGCCATCCTTCACTTCATGAGGAACCACACATGGTACTCCACGCATCCGAGTTGCTCTTTCCACATTAATACTCCAACTAGGCCACTGTTGACTATCGTTTCTCGCAACCTCCTGTGCGCCCTATTGGAGACGTAGCCTCGATGGTAAGTGAGCTTTTCATATTGTTCCCCCACGTGTTTCCTAGTAAGGTATATCTCGATCAGCCCACGATAGAAGATGGAAAAGCCGAAAACAAGTCGGAAACATCCACCATAGCAGCAGAGTCCATTCTTAGGCGAAAGAAGCTGAAGACTGCTGCTGGTCGACTCTCCGTACGGAGATACCATCATTTGTTGCCCTCTGAGCGTCATTGATTTTCCTCTCTCTTCCTAGGCCGTCATCGTCACATTACGCCGGATTTACCGTGGAACGTCGGTGAAACAAGCCGAAGAGAAATTGAAATTCGAACTGATGAACTGAGTGCATGTCCGTGGACCGCAAGCTCTGATTTCGCTTTTGGTTAATGTAACATCGGCCTTGTGCTGTTAATTCGGCTGGAGAGCCCGATCCATGTTTGTATATCGCTTCAAGGTTGGATTCCTTTTCTGTATCTATATCATAGTGGATTCTCGGCATAACTTGCGTGGTCACTCGCACTGGTGATGTTCGCCTGATATATGGATATTAAAGCGTTTACACAAGTCTCCCGGTGAGACACAAAAGGAAATACCATAGAAGCCCGGCACTTCCTGTGAGATTGCTGCGAGTTTGGAGATACGGGTACGGTCTAGGAGGATGGTTTAAGAGCCACTGTACAGAGAGAAATAGAAATAGCGTTGGTCCCGATGGATGCAGTATGTATGGAGAAAGACGTGCGTCTCCTCGGGTATGACCCTGCATGTAATGCTTTTGATTTGAAGGGAACCTTTGTGGCAAATTTGGCTAAATTAAATGCGACTGGCATCCAATCCGTGACTTGAGCGGGATCCATGCTTATAGACACATCTGGAGTCTCCCAGTGATGAATCAAATGGGAGAGAAAAAAGCATAGCTAGTCATTGTGGTTGATATTATGAGGTTTATACGTGCATCTGCAACTAGGAAAACCACCGTACGTCAGACGAATCTCCAAGGAACATGGCGAGTCAGTCCACTCACTTGAGAATAAAAGTGGGGAAGTGGAGCAGGGAAGGGGACTCAATGGCACTTTTTTTAAAAAAGAAAAAAAGACTATCATTGAGTCTTCATGAAGTTTTGGTCGCGTATGCGTTGCCTATTCTCCTTCCTCAGACGACGCTTTTCTGCCTGCCCGCCAGGTCCGTCATCCGGTAGGTCAGACTTGTCGAGTAGTTTCCATAACCAGGGTGGGTACTCCTCATCCGGAAGAGCACGGACGGGAGGTTGATCCTTGAGATAGTTCAGTCCGACGAGGATGGTATTGGGAGGACATGAAGATCGCGTGGCGGCTGTCGTCTCAAGGGTTAGTAAACTGCTTAGCAATGTTATTTTTTTTGCGGAGGCGCGTTCCACTCACTACTTGCTGTCGGATGAGTTCCCGCAGTCACTTTTTCTGGAACAGGTTTAGGTACAACAGACGCTGCCTTGGATGAATACGAGCGTGCACGGAGAGTACGTGGCAGGTGTCGAAGAATGCGAGAGGTTAACATGACGGGAGGCTCGTGACGGCCACTTTCAGTCGCATGCGGCTACCGCCTTATGGAGGCGCGCACTACCGAACATGGTAGTATCATAATATATTATGCGCTAAGTGGCACAGGTATATTCCAAAGACATACAACTAGTATACAACTATACACGAGATTCTATTCCCTCGTGGCCGCTCTCTTCACTGGGGCCATGGTCCCAAATGTGTTCTGGCTGTGTTTCACCCCTCCTCACAGTTCCATAAAGTTCCACATGGTCGTCTGACGAGTCGCGATAGAATGGTAGCCCATCTGGAGGATAACCCTCTAGACTTTGATTCCGTGGAGCGTAAGGGAGGTGGGAGAGCTTAGAGGCGAGGGAAGGAAAATATTGTCTGTACGAAAAGTAGGCGGTGAAGATACCAAGAGCTGAACCAACAACGACGTCCTCCCAATGGTCTGTCGATAGAAGAACACACGTCAACCACACGAGCTGTAGTCACAAGAATTGGGACTGACGTCGGTAATCCATGAGACGGGAGATGGCGACGAGTGTAGCTCCAAGTAATGGGAGCACAGATATCCAGACCTTTGCCTGATACAAATATTAACCTACGCATATATTTTTTACTGCGGACATACCACGTGTCCTCGCTTGTCAAAAAGCTGCAGCTTTCCGGCGAGATATAAAGATAAAAAGGTGAGACCAGCAAAAGCCACTTGAACCAAGTCAGTACACGCTCTCTGAGAGTTCAGGGCATGTCGCACAACTCGAATGCCCGCTTGGAAAGCTCTTGAAGCCGTCGTTAATCATATGACGGTTCGTATAATGACATATTTCGACAGAAGAGAAGCCGAAAGGAGGATCGACCGTCCCCGGGTCAGGCTGGCAGCGGTGAATGAGATCTAAGCAGGGCAAATCAATCAGTCAAGCAAGAACGCGATACAACCTGAAATGTTGCGGCCTGACCTGGACGTGGACGCCCAACTGTGACTTTGATAACATGCGTAAAAGCACCGGAAAGTGAAAGTGACAGGATCACTGAATAGTCAAATGTGCTGATCAGCATGCATTAAGACGTTTAGAAAACATTCTGCCATACAGCCGAGTGCGCTGTTGTGTGCATCCCACACATTACGTGTCGTAAGGAAGTTTGTAAGCCATTGTAAAAGCAACGGAGCTACGAATGCGATTAAAAAAAGAGCGGTGTCCTGTGGTAGAAATACGTTTGGCCACGGCTCAGAAGGCAGCAGATGATGGGACGCACGGATACCCTCTGCTGCACGGCAAACCTAAGATATACAGTCAGTTCATCTTGTGGGAGATTTTCCTTCAAAGAGACAACTCACGGATGGAACAACCTAGTAGTCCCAGAGTCAGCGCAGCCGGACAGTGCATGAAGATTATTGCGCACGAGGTATCGGATACCGAGAACTCACGCTTGAAGCCATCCACATTTCCCAGAAGGAGGAAAACAATACTAACAATTTCCTTTGAGTTGGGTGTCAACTAGCATGACGTGCGCGGGGTCACGTACGCTAAAGATATGGTGATAATCCTATCAAGTTGAACGAAATCAATCAACCACCCATTTCCGAACAGACAATGTGCGAAAACACACCAGTCAGGAGCATAAAAACGCAGCAACTTGTTCCTATCGAGTGGGGCCGAGGGAGAACGGTTGGTTCTAAAGAAGGAAGTGAACATCAGGACCTGGGGATCGACCTGACAAAGTCGCGTCTAAAGAGTTCAATTGGTGACTCGCGTGACGAGTGCACACGATGCCCTCAGATTTCGACTCGGACTTTGACTGGTCTCAAGGTGAGATAGCTCGCTCTATAAAATGATTTTTCGTACCATTGAGCACCTTAGAGTACGACATTTCCCTCGAACGCATCTCCTCAACTGATCTAGTAGAGTGCGCAACTCATCCCGTCGGTTATTTCCAACAGCCCAGATTGATTCTGCTATCGCAGTGTCGAGTGGCCTAAGCTGCGCAATATCATCAAGTATAAAATAGACCAGGTAACTCGATCTGGTCTGCCGTGCAGGGCTACAGGTTCATTGACTCGCGCTAGAACATCGCTGCATTTCTCGCTGACGCTCAGAGCCCTAATTCATCGTCCATTTACGTTCCACCGTTCTCACCCCAACCATCAACGAACGGAGGTTTGAAGTTGCCTCCATTCACGTCACGAGAGCGCGATGAATCGAACCCCAACGAAGCACCCAAAGTTCACTTCACGTCCGAGGAGATCGCCACAGTAAAAGAAACGCTTTACGCTCAACTGGATGGTTTTGACGCGTACGGTTACCCCACCTATCTTGTTCTAAGGTCTTTGATTAATGATAAGCAGTGCACCCTTTACGATTCAACGTCTTGCGGACCTTTGCGCGCGGCCAAGAGAGAATTACATGGCACTAGGGAAATATTGTCGCGCATTGGAGAAGAATCTATTCGTGACGTCTACGTGGGATTCCTTCCCGCCTCTGCCATTGCAGCCAAAGGACACAATGGCCTCTGCAGCTGCTCGGGTTGGCCTCTCGTCTTCTCCCGTCCCTAGCACACCACTATTCTCACCCATTTCGTTCCTACACGACGACGCTCGGCGATCTCACTCACGCAGCCCACCGCCATCGCCCTTAAACCTGAATGGGATTGACCACACCATTGACGTTCCTCTGGATGGAGACCCTTTGAGCATGGAGCCCAGGGAGTTGGGACTTGTTGACGAACTTGATGATCCGAATCCTGGACACCTCAGCGACAGGCCGACAGCGTTAACCTCGGTGACGAGCATTGGCGGTAGTTCGGGTGTTGTCAGTCTCGAAGATCGCTTTGTCCGGGGATCCGACGAAAGTGAGGAGACAAAGAGGCAGAGGGAGAATGACCATTCGGCGGATTCCATATTGGACGAGCGTGATGGTGACAAGGAAAATAAAAGTTAAGAAGTCGACTACTGTAAAGAACCCTCGGGTAGGGTCGTCATGTATAATCACGTTTGATTTTCTCCAACATTGCAGACATGCGCTTGCGCATGTCAGGTTGGCCACCTCCCCGTCTATTGCTTCCAGAAATTTCAGCTTTATGAGATCGATGAAGAGGATGTGACTTGTAGTGATGGAGAGATGCAGGGGAATACGCTTGTCTTTGGAGCTCCCTAAACGACGGTCCACCACTGGGAGTATCCTGTCGTTGTACAGGCTCTTTCTGTACCGATTCGCCGCTGTGTTGTTCCTCCTCGACGAT
>QLPA01002946.1:0-13707 GCA_003313945.1 Lactifluus pinguis | reverse complement strand
TTTATTTCCAGGGCTCTCGCCTGGATAGTCACAGAGGTCCCCTCGGTCGTGCGCCCTTTCCTGTTTGGAACCATGTTATCCTTACGACAAGGCATCTCCTAGGTACGTATTTTCCACTGAGGGAATGGATGGCGATATGAACTGAGTCAAAACTCGTCCATTGCGCAGAGGATCGGAACCTGGTATGCCTTCATCTGACCTGTGCGCGTTCCTAGAAGCGTCATTGATGGCATTCGTACAGATGTTCGAAGTCCCGCATAGTTAGTATCCACTATCCTCAGGCTGAATCTTCATTGATATGACTGACTATGACCAACTTTCCGGTGTGCCAAACAGTGACACTTACTACGTGCACAAGCCCTGCTCTATCAACTCTACATGCCTAACAGTGCGACGCAGCGTCATCACATCCTCAGATGTGGGTGACGAGGACGACCGAGCCCAGGTCTATGGAAGCGTGCGCTCGTTCAAGCCGAACAATGATAGTCAGGCATCGCTAAACGACGACTGACAGTGGAAAAGATGGATCGTTGTTTTCCTCAGTGGGTTTGGTGGGGCGTGTTTTTATTTGGTATGCATGCTGTCGATCTTCTTCAGTGAGCAGGGAATAGAGATAATAAGCCAGAGCAAATGCAGCGCCAGGAATTTGTCACACCTTATTTAGGATGAGCAGACTATGGTAGAGCAATGACAAGAAAAGTTACTCTGAACTATAATGCAAGACTGGGGAAGGAAGTTCACTTCATCGTAGATTCGATTTGATCCAACTTCCAGGCGATCAATGAATTGGCCTGTCGAACGTGTTGACGCATTTTTAAGGACCTGGTCGCGGCAGTGTTTTTCTACCTTCTCGGGGACTACAACATCATTCCGTTTTCATGTTATGTTGGTACGAGCATGTGTCTCCTCTGTTATGTGCCTAATGCAAAGAGATGATGAGTCCGCGCTCCGTGTGCAGTATGTGCCGTAGTACGTAGCGTTCGGATAAGGTAAAGCGAGAGTGTGCGAAGTGGCCATTGTGATGGGAGGGGCGAGAGGACTGCGGACGGGTCGAAGGTGGCGTGTGAGGAGAGCAAGTGTGCCGTGGCAGGCGTGGCCACTTCAGTCGTCGTCGTCGCTGTTGCTGTTGCTCTTGTGATTGGGAACGGTGGTGTTAAAGATAGTGGTGATGGCGATACGGATGTACTGAAAAGAGGGGACGGCGGTGAGAAGGAAGTGCAGCACACGCTTTGCCTCTGCGCTGTCCGTCGGAGCTACGGTGGTAGATGGAGACGCTAGCACCCACACGGTGAGCCCCGCGCGCTTTGCGAGCTGTGTGGTGGCTTGTGGGGGCAATACCGCACCGTGGGGCGTGCAAAATGCCCCTGCGGATGCGTGATCGTGGATAGTTCGCACGAGGAGCGAGAGAGCTTCTTGAGCGTTGCCCAACTGCCGCACCGAAACAAAAGTCAGCATAGAATGTATGGGTACGTATATGTAGGGAGGTAGGTAGGACGGGAAGGAAGGGGGTTGCCCACCTTTCCGGCAAGGATGGCGAGCTCGGGCACAAGGAGCGGTGCGTGTGGTGCGAGGTGAGCCGCTGACGCGTCATAGGCGCTCGATGTCTGGAGGAAAAGCGCGGTCCGCGTGGGAGTTGTCGCTTCGAAATAAGCAAGGAACGGAATTGAATTTGGAGAGGAGGAATAGGACGTCGCTTGGGTGGAATGAAGATACCAGGTCATCACAAAAGAGGATTTGATCGAGTAGATACCTTTTGCTTGCCAGTGTTTAGAGGTGACGTCGTCAGCGAGGAAGGAAAGTCCTTTTGTCCGCGCTTGGCCGAACCGTGAGCTGTCAATAGCTATCGTCGGCCGGTTAGGGGAAAAAAAAAAAGCACACGGGATGCCTCACCTTGAAAGCACGTTCCGTGTCCTTGCCCGCCAACCAGACACCCCATTGTTGAGTCAATGCATGAATTCGTCGTGCAGTGAGCAGGGCGAACATGTCAGAGAGTGGGTCTGACATCTCCGGAGCCGTCCATTCGCTCTCGACAAGTCTGGAATTGTGAAGAAACGATTAATCAATCGCAAGCGAGTTAAAAGAAATGTAGCGCACTTTGACCACTAGTCCAGCAGCGCAGCGTCGTCCCCGCATTTCGAATACATTTTGCAAAGCGCGCTGTATTGATCAGCTGCGCGGAAGGTCGGGAGAGTGATCACTCCTGATTCTTCGAGAAGAGCATACAGGTCCGTCAATTTCTCGCCTCGCTCACGTCTTCATTTGGGCAGAAACTCCTCGAGCATCTCGTGTGCCGCGATCGATGGAGCTCAACTGTGAACGGCGCGGAATAAATCAAACTACGCTGGCCAGGACTAACATGTTAGCCACCAGCAGAAGGGAGGGGGCGTCACTGTGGTTGTGAAAAAGCCGCGGGGGAGCCAGGACGGGGTGGGGGCAAGGGGGAGGGGATGTACTGATGTCGTCGATCGAGTTGTACGGCGGCATAAGACCTCAAGCGTCGGGTTTGCATTGAGCAACATGCCGCGAAGGTTGGGGAAGTATGCGCCTTGGAAGAGACAAAAGCCGGCATCTTCGAATCGTGTCTCGAGCAGGCATTGGAAGCTGGTTCTCTGGTACGTCAGGATCAACTACAAATTTTACCCTCGACGTTTTTCCGTTGTTTGTGTTTGTCTGCGAGCTCGATGACGTCCTGTGTTCCGTCGTTTTCGAGGAGAGGCTCTACCTGGGAAGTCGATGTGACTGGAAAAAGTGATTGAACCGGTACGGCTCACGTGCGGTCAGGCCATGGATCCGACAGCGAATTGATGAACTATTTGACCAAACCTGACTGAACGTTGCTTAATGACTTGGCACAATTCTCTATGCTTGGGGTGTAGTAGCTTCAAGGAATCAGGTACGTATGACTCCCCGAGTATAGTATGAGGAAGAAGGCATCGTCAGTAAGCGTACTTGCACATACATCACAGACATGTTATCTAGCCTCAAGTTATGCTTGGAGAATCTAAGAAAGAGTAGGTGAACATGGTAGCTAGCGTGAGTGTGAGTACTAAAGAGGTTCCCAACGGACATCGAGTCGTGTCACTCCGACTGGCTCGCCGCCAAATTGTTTCCCGGTATTGCCAGTGGCGTCGCATATCCTTTGCCTGCTGCGTCCTGCCAATCGCATCAGAGATGTGCGTATGGAGATCCGAAAAAAAAAGACCTTGAGATGCTTGATTCAGTCAGAACCTCGAAGGATCTACCGAGCTCAGGCTCACACGGTGGCCTGCCACTTCTCGTGCATCAAGTAATTCGGCAAATGCGTCTCGAGCATCGTCTCCCCCAGAGTACCCAACCTCCTCCAAGTTAGGAAGAAGCTCCAGTGGCTCTTCTTCACCCTCAGATCGTAGAGAACGAGAAATTTCTGTGACGAGACTGTCTTGCACATGAAGTGTCTTCACATTGCTGAATGGTCTGAGAAGTTCACGCCACTGTGCACGTTCAGTCCTCGGATGAGGTCGGCTGAGTACATGGCTGAGCGTGACTTGCTCCACGACAGAGAGTGCAGGTGCAAGTGTATTGAGGATTTGTACTGCAAATGCTACCTGCTGGTTCAGGTGTCTGCACTTGATCCGCAAGAGTAGTGGGTGTTTACAGATCCCTGTCCATGGATCTGCCCATAGATGAATAAAAACAGCATTGAAGCTGAGCTTGACAGCACTAAATCTGAGCTTCTGGGATGATTGCATGAACTGCAAGAGGTGTGGGACAGTAGAGGAGAGTGGCTGATTATTAACAAAACAGATCTGAAGGATGCTGAGGAAAGGAGCGCTGATCCGAGAAATAAGACGCTCCAGGTATGTGACCGTGCCAAAGAACATAAGCCGGTGAAGGTAAGTAAGTGTGATTGGCATCATTTTCGGGGTCTGGAGCAATTGTGGCCCACTAGCAGAATGATGGTTGGGGAGAGGGGAAAGAAACTCAATAATGAGTAACTCCAGCTGAGGCATTAACGAAAGCCAGGTAAGTAAATGATTCGGTGGGAAATAACCAGATTGCCGAATTTTGACAAGAACGAGAGTGACGAGACCCGTGGCATTTGTGAGCAAGGGACTTCCAAAAGGAAGTATAAACGCTGCCCACAGCATAAGGGTGCGTAGATTGGGTGCTTGAAATGTTGTAGGCATAGAATATACCTCAGGGTGTTTGGTCCGAGCATTGATATATATGTCTTCCAGAATTGGGAATTCTTTGTCCATAACCCTGATGAACTTTTTCAGATCCGAGGTTGGCATGCAAAGGTTAATTTGACGCAAGCGATCACGGTGCGAGAGGGCAAGCAGTATTCCCGATTCATCTTCTGCCGTCAACTCCCTTTCGTTGTGGTAATAACAGATGGTGAGAGGCAGAGGTGGCGAATGTGCGAGCATGTCCGCTACAGGTACATCATAGGTGCATACAAGATTAAGCTTTAGTTGGGATGGTGACGAAAGAATGAGGTTTCGCCACAGTCGACAAACATGTACCAGTTTGTACCACCAGCGCTGCCGTAACCGATTAAAGTACGGCCTGCCTTCCTCTGCTTCATAGTCTTCTGGGTGGGCCAGTCGATAGACATGAAATATATTTAGAAGCACGTCGTCATTAAGGACATAGATAGGTGAGTGTTGCCTATTTTCGTTGCACCCTATTGTCTCGCAAGTCGGTGAGCAGATCAGTGATTCAGTGACACAACTTGAAAGGTTTGGAACTCACAACTCAGACTTGGTTCACGTTCACATAACGGTTTAATCAGGGGGGGGAGAATGGTAAACCACCAACCGGGCACTTTCAGGGAGGCGAGCAATGGCATGTGTGATTGAAGGTTCACTTAGGTCAGGTAGGGCGATGATCTGGATAGCTTTATCCAGAATGGGACATGGCAGACCCCCTTTCTACAATTTGAAGGCGGAACCAAGTACTACAAAGCATATCCGAGAGGACAAACTTCAATCCGCGCTCCTGTATAGGGCCTCAGTGAGGATACAACACCCGCAAGCATCCTACCTGTGAATCAAATGGACACTCAGATCCCCCTAGCGTGCGGCCTTAGCATACATGATACATTATACTAGTATCTTCTCCCCTATACTAACCAACAAATCATGGATCTGCCATGTGGGAGGATCACACAGCATCAGGAGAAATTGAAAGTTCGTAAGGACAGTGTCAATCTTAGTACTCCTTAACCCACACCTAATTGACCTTACCTGAATGGGAGGGCAAGTTAAATGTGTTGGAGTATATTGCCGATTTGGGAGGCAATATTGGTCCCTATTATTGGATGCCGAGGGAGAGGATGAGTTGACTGCGGGAGGCCAGAGGAGCCCGAGGACGGCGATGCCATCGCACCCGGCAGCCTGAGGGCGATCCGGGCCGGGATGGATCGCGTCCGCTCCCCGTTGGGGGTGGACGTTCAGACTGTTTACTATACCTTTTTCGATTTCTAACTGACCTACTATCTTTTTATTAGCTCTAGTATATTGTTCCGAGGCCCTCGCACGTTTCAGGAGGCCGCAGTCGCACCTGAGGTTCGAGCGCGCCGCTCGTGATACCTCCGTTTTATTGGACTCATTTCACCTTCATTTCGTACTATATTACAGCAATTAGTAGCTATATGAGTAGCCACTATGGACAAGTATATAGCTACGATGAATCCAGTTGTAAGGGCATCGATTCGCCCCTTTTCTTTTCCACTTTGTGTTCTCGCCCGATTTCCGCGTTTTCGTGCTTACCCCGCTCGTTTTCGTTCGTTTTCACTCTCGGAGCTTCAATTTACACGCACCACGAGACGATGCGCACTGACTGGAATGTACGGAATGAGCAAGAGAGGAAGCTCATAAAGGTAGTGATGGATGTAGAGAGAAAATGCAACAGGCAGTTGTGCAGTCGTAAACGCGGAGAGGCAAAAAGAAGCAGATATGGTTGTAAACACACAAACGCAATAAAACGTATATGCATTGATGACAGCACAGGCTCTGACGACACTGGTGTGCTACGTGGGAGGTGAAATTTCCTCGTTGTAGACAGACACCCTCATACCCACACCCACGACAAATGATAAGGACGTAGAGATGGTGCCAGCGTCTTCTTTCAATGACGACGAAGCAGAGCATGATCTATTAGTCAAAGATAGAGGTGGAGAGGAGAAAGATACTGCTCACACTGCTCACCCTCATCTTGAACCACCTACATAACTGAGCGGCATATCGAGCCCACGTGCGCGACATCCTGTCTTCGATGTCTCGGTGCGTGTCAATGTGGCGCCTTCTAGCAACACCTCATATGGCGGAACTTGAACCACACCACGCCACCAACTCTAGAACAGACTGACGACCCTACACGACCTACAAGAGACACATGGCGCACGTGGACGCACGATCTGGATCTTCGACCTGCACTGCAGGAAATTGTGTCCCTACAGAAACCAACCATCGGATTAGCAACACGTTGCGTTAATTTGTAAAGTAAAGAAGCCTCTCAACAACAACATGCCGCCAATAGTATGCATGTACAATGACAATGCTTGTTCGCCCCCTGGCCATGCGGAGCCCCACCTCCTCTTTGAGTTGTTCTTGGAGCCAGTCTCCGATCTGCCTACGGCGGAATGAATCTGATGAGCACAGTAACCGATGTCGAGGACATGAGAAGGGTGTTTAGAGTGGACTTCGCGCGCAATGCTAAGCACGCCACGACCAGGGAGCGACCAGCTTTGTCACTGCAAAAGCAATTGGGAAACGCCGATCAAGACAACTTACGTCGACATGGAAGTGAAGGCGAGGACGCCACGAATTGGGCAACAAACTCTCAGAACGGTCTTGGCAGACATAACTATGTCTACGCCAACACCTTGAGACTCCATGAACTGCAACTCACCCGATTAGCAAATGATACTCCAGGAACGATCCCTGCGCGAGTCGTTGTAGTTGGCCGCGACATCTCTGCAGGCTCACGGCCCATCGCGAGCTCAGTCTCCGAGTTGCTAGTGGCCTTCATGTTGCCGAACCTGTAGAAGCCCTCCTCACAGGTCAAAGCCACCAGCCACCCTGACCTTCCCCTTTTCAGACAGAATGGTATCAGAAACGATCTCCATGGACTGAAGAGCAGTCGCATTGCGAAATTATTCAGTAAGTTGTCGATCAGATCTAACTGCACTGCTCACCAAGTGCCAACTAGAATCTTGACTGAGACATTGATAAGTAGATTGACCCACCCCAGCAGCGGTGTTGATGAGACTGTCCAACGCTACATTAAAAATTTCCAGTAGAGGAAAAGAAGTACGTCTCTTGCATGATGTCGCTCTGGGGTTCCGACCTCAGAAGGGTGGATGTGTTGATAAAGTCTATGTGGATCGGTGATACCGGCATGATTGAGAGCCTCAGCAGCGGCCACGAGTGAACAAAGCGAGACACGATCAGTGTGTACGATCATGGCCGCGGGAATGCCGTAGCAACGGTGGGGGGTTGGCCAGCGACGAGTCGATTGTAGGAGATCGCCTTCGGGATATAGACGCGAGCGCCCTTCTTCAGTTTAACGAACCACTGGCCACCCTCACCTGCCCAGATGTCACAGTTATCGCCATGCTCCTTGAAAATTTCGGCGTCAGAATCAGTGACCTCGAGCGGCTCTAAGTCATGAATGACCGAATTGAAGATCTTGTGCTTGGGAACGTAACCACGGAAAAGTTCGGGTTCTGATGTAAACTTTCAGAAATGTGAGTTAGCATTTAAATTGGCTCATCGATAAAGCGCACGCCAGCGTGGTTCATAATTTCTTTTCTCGTACCTGGCCCGGACGTCCTTGTCGTCGACAGGTTCTCCCGTCTTTGCGTCAACCCAACCAACGTGGAGAGTGCCATCTTTGAGACGTCCATCGAAATGTTTGATATACCATCACCCACGCCATCTCGCGGTCAGACAACCTTTCGCGACCATCTCCCATCGCGTGCGAGAAGACCCCGATGGCCCAACTTCACCGAAGCCAGAGACAAGAGGACTTTATCGAGAGAGTGAGTCGAGAGTATGCGCCTCAGGGAGATCGGGGAATTCACAGCGGAATTGGCGCGAGGAGTGATATTGACAGTCTAATCAAGCCGTTCAGCCTCAGCCTCATTGACAATCTCAAACTGGGCGGCGTTGTCGCGAGCAATAGTACGACGAAGGGCGGCATTGTTATTGATGTCAGCACAGACACGGGCTGCTACGTCGGCCAGATCCGCGATTCGGTCGAAGTCACCACTAAATCTCCCCAGACTGGTTTGACTTGCGTAATGCTAAATAGGATTGGGTGCATAAGTCCGAGAATGTTGAAGGCCATTTCCTTGGCAGAGGAAGTGCGTACGCCGTGCGTATCGACTTGCTGGGTGATCATGTTGGATTTGCCCGTAGGACCAGTCCAGCTTTAATATCGCAGGCCGGAGCCGGAAGACGAATGGCAGCTCCTATAAGGCAAAGATATTCGCAGCTTTCTGAAGACCAACGGTTGAAAAGCGTTTCGAAAGATTTGAGATTCGGAATAGAGACCGTCTTTGCCGAAGAGACCATGATTAGGGGAAAATGGGAGAACGACCAGCGTCGGACGAGTTACAATTTGACGGTTTGCCTTTTGGTTTTGATGGCCCCCCAGGACTCGGAGTCGCGGAAGGTTCACAAGCAATATGCGGCACGTGAAATCAGACCTATCGTCAAGACCGTCGATTTCCCGGCCATTTTCTGAAACAGCAGCGAAGGGGATGTTGATTGAAGGGAACTGGAACAGTCGGACTGCCTAGTTGGGTGTCTAAAGCCTCTAGGCCGCATTTGGAAGCCCTAACCCCACCACCACATCTCCCTCCTCATCTGTTCCTTCCCCGTCTTGTCCTCCCTCCCCATCTTGTCCTCCCTGCCCGTCTTGTCCTCCCTGCCCGTCTTGTCCTCCCTGCCCCCCAGGTTGAGCTCCCTGCCCCCCAAGTTGCGCTGCCTGCGCTGCCTCCCACATTTGTAACTTGATGCGTGCGGTGTCACGCTGAAGGCGGGCCGTTTCGGATCGGAGCTCTGCCTCAGTCTTGAGGTATTCCGCCCTCTTCTCGTCGTGTTTTGCCTCGTCCTTGCGGTGTTCTGCCCGACGCTCTTGATGGCTTGACTCTTTCTCTCTGTGTTCGGCCACACGATTCAGGTGTTCCGCCTCACAGAAACGTTGCTCTGTTGTGGCGTATTCGATCTCCGACTGCGTGCGCTGTCGTCGGGGTGGTGGGGGTCGTGGGGGTCGTCGACGTTGTGGGGGTTGGGCAATTTGGGCAGGTTGTGCGGGCGGTGCGGGCGGTGCGAAACGTCGGCGAAATGCTGCAGTGCCTTCAGAGAGGCCGGTAGAAACAAAGTCGTAGATAGCGAAGGGTTGTTTGGACGAAGTTTAATGCAGTTTCAAACATGGGTATGAGTATTTCTTCATCAAGATCAGTGTGAATATATAACCTCCCTCATGGATTCCAACTAGGGATGCGTGCCATCTCATCGACGAGAGGATCTACTTATGGATTGGTCGCTTTTGTGCCCACATGCTCGCCTCAAGTTTCTGCGCCAAGAGCCACTCTACTCGAATTCCATTCCAGTGTGTTCCATCACATCGTCAGCCATGTACCCCACTGAGACGGTGACACTTCTACTATCCTGCCATCGTAAAGGGATCAATTGGTTTCAAGAAGGGATGCGGGGTGCAGATCACCAAAATTCTCATTCGTCTCATTTGGGTAATTTACATACCAAAACGCGGACCGAGCCTCGGCGAGCTCTTCACACATGGATAGTAGCGCTTCTCGAAGTACTGCGACGTTGTCAGTGGGGATGTCTGTACATCCATTCTCGTCTTTTTTATGCCATTTTCTAGCCTTGCCTTCCGAGGGAACGTCCGAATTGGGCAGACATGAACAACTTGGCAACATGGACCAGTGTCGCATAGGCGGGAGGTAGTGTTCTTCTTTGGCATGCATGCTGTCGATCTTCTTCAGAGATAATAAGCCAAAGCGAATGCAGCGTTGAGGATATGTCACAGTTTACTTAGGATGAGCGAACCATGGTAGCTTAACGATAAGAAAAGCTACTCTGAACTACTGGGAAAGGAAGTTCACTTCATCGTGGATTCGATTTGATCCAACTCCCGGGCGATCAATGAATTGGGACATGAAGCACGTAACTTCCTGCATCGCCCCAATTAGTAATTTGGGCAGGAAGAACAAACGAAAGGATATACGCACTCTAGTCTGGCACGATCTCCGCGCTCCTTGCACTCCTTCCCGGCCATTACCCACTCTCCGCACTCGACATAGAGGTCAATGCGCTTGTTTGCGTCGCAACGCTGCACGAAACTAACAGCTTCCTTCGCGTGCCCTTTCTCAACGAGATGTCTCACGAATGCCTCGTACCCGATCGGACTCCGCTTTGACCGCGAAAACGTCTCTAGACCTTCAAAGTCTCGCATAGCCGTTAATGCATGTAGTTTCAGGAACCAAAACCTGCTCATAAGGGGGGTCAGCATTTATGACCGGGAGGGTTATAACTGATACCTCTTGTCGGGTACTTTAAAGTCCGACTTGAGTTTGTCGGCGCGTTTGGACATGCCGTTGAGGAGGCATTTCTTGATGGTCTCATCGACGCTTAGCCCGAAAAACTCTATCCTGTCCGTCGCTTCCTTCTCAAGCGCTTGTTGGAACGTCAATAATCGACCGTACTCGTCCATCATCTAAAATACATCATGGGTCAGGACCGCGACTCGATGGTCGCGATGCAAAGCATGCCGAGTTTCCACCATGAGACAGAAAACCAACCTTGGCCTCAAATGATCGCTCCTTATCCTCAGAGAAGAACTTCTGTGCGGCTTTAATCGATGTGATCTTCGCAGCAGGGTCCTGAGACGACATTGTAGAATCAGACCAAAAAAAAGAGTCGGTTACTTGCCTTCATTCGCCTGGCCTCTTCCAAGTTGAGCACAGCGCTCTCGACGCGTCTATCATCCGAGTAATAGAAGTCCCGGAGCATCTCTGGGTTCTGCTCCCTCGCATATACTTGCAGCAGCCGGCTTGCTGGTGCGAGGCTGGAGCCACCGTCCTCGATTAAACGGAAGAAATCTCCCAAACGTAGGCGCTTGTATAGCTGCAACAAGACGTGATACACTGAACAGGAGTGGATAAGCACATTCTTCTATATAAAGTCTTGGCAACATACCTAGATCGGTATCACCACTATCAACAGCCTTCTGGAGAGCTAATCGATCTTCCATCATCATGAGCAATAAGGGAACCTGATCTGAGGCCCTCGGTTCGTGGTCCAATAGCTACATTTTCTTAGATTGCATCCGACGTCGAGAGCCAACAGTGCTCACCATCGTAGCCAGGCGAGTTCTGCCGACCTCCCAGGCCTTCTTTGCGATCTCCGCGTAGCTGACAGAGGCGCCGCCTAATTTCTCGAATTTCTCCACAATAGCCCTCGATACCTCTTCGTCGCCTATCACCTCGGCATCTTTCCCGGTGCTACTGACGACCGGTTTTGACTTTGAGATCTTGGCAGACGCCCAGTGTTTAAGAACATGATCCGGTGAGAGAGACAAGAAAGATGATATGTTGAGAGCCAGAAGGTGCAGATTCCGTGAGGTCAGTCGAGAAATGAGATGCGTAGGCGAGAGATAGTTGTATCTTGTCATTATCGGTAAAAAGAAAAGGTATCGCACGAGGAAAATGGGCGCACTGAAAGTGGGTGATGGGCATGCCCACCTCGAACTGACGCACTGCGTTAAGGACCTTGAGTGTCTTTCCCATGTTTACGAAATCATTTGGGTTATACAAGTCCAAAAACGACTTGCCAAAGTTTGCGGCCTACGGAGGTCAAAGTTCCCGAATTGTGACGAGCGGTTCAACCCAAGACAAAAAGAAGACGTACACTCAACAGTTTCCGTTGCCATGTGGGTTCCCACTCCTCTGCCGCTGCAGCAATGACCTCATCGACAGCTGCGGCGAGGTCCGGTTTGATACTGCGTATATTTTCATCGGCTTTAGGAGAGCGTTTATGGAAGTTCTCCCAAGCGTCGAATAGAATAGCGGAGGGTGACGTAGACCCTGGTCGAAAAACGGACACACTAGATTCTTAAATGGCAGTCAGCGAAGCACCCAGTTATTTAGAACGCCAAGACTACCAGGAACTTTCTGAATGAAGTCGCATGTGTCGGCACCGAGCACTCTGACGCCATCAACCTCTGTGACAGCAAACGTGGGTCCGGCATAGAAAAAGCTGGAATTTGGTCTTAGTTATGCATAGAGGTCGCCAAGATAGAACACACTTTAATGTATCACCGAATGGACCCACCAACAGCACAAATGTATCCCAAGTGACAAGAATGGCGTCATTACCACACCACTCAACCTGTCTAACGGGACTCTCGGCACCAGCGACGGTCGTGGTATCAAACTCAGCCAGGTTTCGCTGAAAGTTGGCCAAGATAACCCAAAGTATGCCAGTCATCGTTAACAGGGCAAGTGACTTTCCATTAGGAGATGGGGCCATGTGTGTAAATGGCCCTCGAGACAGACGTTGGTCAGCTGCCTCAAGGTTGTCCACAGAGAGGACGCTCGTCTCGACAGCAAGCAGAACCTCAACGTGACGAGATATCGTGAGATCGGGCGGAATGAGGGTCCAAACGGTGGGTGGCTCGGAAAGATCTACCTATCTGGTCGATTAAAGAACCCGCGAATCTAGTCGAAGTTGACTCACTCGGGTTGGCTAAGACCAATGGTTTACCGCCTTCCCATCCCTTGACCTCCAACAGTTGTAATGAGCCTGTCATCGCTACAAGGCCGTTCTCGTGTATACGGGCGTCTGTGATTCCAACCTCTCCCGCATCTGTCCCCAAAGAGAATTGAACGTAGTCGCCTTGTAGGTCGTAGAGACGATATACCCCCTCCTCATTTAGAATCACCAGTCTCTCATCACCTGTCCAACCAAACCGAATAATCCTAGCTTGATCCCACTAAAAAATATATGAGCCCATAAGCAGTCAGATAATGCTCGGTACGCACACTGAGCAGCAGCAAACCCTCTCCAGCGGATGAATACACCTGTACTTGTGATTTCGCGAACATTGGTGTCGCAGCTGCGATGGCAATCATTTTTGAAGTGTCTCTCATGAACGCTGTTGGATCCACTCTGAATCTCTGGGTAAATCTCGAGTTATGGCTACACTCACCCAAAGGACCACCGTTGCGGCAACCGGCGACGATGCAATCACCAATACTAGGCAATTTTCCCTCCAGGGTATAGAATCGTTGTTGTCTATAGAAGACATTTCCGTCTTGCATAGCCTGCCATGATGTCGTAGGGTGCTCTGCCATGTTCGACTTTGAGCTCGCAGTCACAGTCGTGAACTTGAAGTATCACGTAATATCCCCTTGTCATTGTTGGCCAGATGACATCACTGTCGTTGCGCTTTACTCGCTCCTCTGCTGCTGGTCTTCCACGTCTCGGTTCTCACCATGGAAATTTACTTACTTCAAGATACCTTGTATCCCCCCGCAGGACAATATTTCGATCCCGAGCGGCGTTGCCTGCAGAATTCAATCGCGTTGGAACCATCTTTCTCGGCCTGATAGGCCTGGGGTTTGTCTCAACATTGATTGGGGTGTCCGTATGTCTCCTCTCCTCAGCTTTGCTGTGATATCCTGAGAATTAC
>QLPA01002943.1:0-23130 GCA_003313945.1 Lactifluus pinguis | reverse complement strand
CCGAGTCCAAGAGAGTGACTTTTGACTTTCCAGTGAGGCAGTGCTTTGGTAAAGATATCCGCAGTCATTTCATCAGTAGGACAGTATGTAATGATAATACTTCCTGATGAGACTACTTCACGAATGAAGTGATATCTTATATCGATATGTTTGGTGCGCGCGTGATAGTTATCGTCGACAATCAATTTGATCGCTGCCTGATTGTCGCAATATATGGTTGTGGGTGTGGTAAGCGCACCAGGGATAATTTCACTGATGAGACGTCGCAGCCATATGACTTCTTTAGCTGCATGTGTTGCTGCAACGTATTCTGCCTCTGCAGTAGATAGCGTGACAAGTTCTTGTTTTCGAGAACGCCAGGAGACAACACCGCCATCGATTAGAAAAGCGTAGCCTGACATCGCGTGTCGATGAGGTTGGGATGCGCCATCTGCATCTGTAAAACCGATTAATTCTTGTGCTTCTCTACCATACGTTAATTGAAAATTTTTTGTGCCGATTAAATAGCGAAAGATTCGCTTTACGGCTTGCCAATGAAGTTGGCTAGGGTTGTCCAAAAATTGTGACAGTACCGATACCGCAAAAGCGATATCGGGTCGAGTGGCAACGGCAGCATACATTAAGCTACCTATTGCCTCTCGATAGGGCACATTGCTCATCGTCGTAGTATCAGTAAGACTATCTTCTTTCGAATAAATGGCATTTGGGACCATTGGCGTTCGCTGCGCTTTTGCGTCACTCAAATTGAAACGGGCGATAATTGTGTCGAGATAGGCTTCTTGTGAGAGTGAAATTGTATGCGCGAAACGATCTCGATCGATCTTGATACCGAGAAGCCAATGAATTGGTCCCAAGTCTGTCAATGAATATTCTGCATTAATCTTACACTTGTACTGAGCGATGAGCTCCGATGAACTGCCTGTCATTATACAGTCATCGACGTGTACCGCGAGTATAAGAACATTATACTCTGAGCGTAAATAAAATACGCCCGGGTCGGCTTTGCTAACGCGAAAACCGATTTTAGTAAGAGCGGTTGCTAGTGTATCATACCATCTACGCCCGGCTTGTTTCAGGCCATATAATGATTTTTTGAGGTGTTTCACTTGGCCTTCGTGATCTTCATAGCCCGGGGGTGCTTGCATGTAGATATCTTCGTCATCTTCTAATTCTCCATTGAGATACGCTCCAATGAAATCGAAAGTTTCGGCGTCCCAGTCATAGCGTGCCGCAAACGCTAAAATGGTACGAATGCTTCCAAGTTTCGCTACAGGGGAGTAAGTATCATAATAATCCACGCCATAAATTTGCGTGAATCCTCGCGCAACAAGGCGCGCTTTGTACTTTTCGATAGTACCGTCGGCTTTGCGTTTGATACGATAAACCCATTTGGAACTAACAATGTTCTTGTTTTGCGGCCGCGGGACTGTTTCCCAAGTGCCGGCTTGTTCCAGGGTCATAATTTCGCGGTCCATAGCCTCTTGCCAAAGAGGCCAATCTGGACGCGCCTGCGCCTCGTGTAGTGTTTTCGGATCACCCTCGGTTTCAGTAATGGCGGCGGTAACAGCTGATTCGAGTTCAGTACAATATGCGAACTCGATAGCTGTAGCACTCGATTCGTCATCGCGTGCCGTATCGAAGGATTGCTCTGGAGATGAACCTGAAGCTATATATTTTTCGTAAGCTTCTTGCAGGTTAGGATGCATCCATTTCAACTGTGATGAAATATCACTGCTTCCTGTGGTTCCTTCTCCTGCCATTAACCGCCTTATGTATTCGGAGGGTTGCACGATGCGAGATGATTGTCGTGTAGGCTGAGGTGGCACAGGCGGCGGTGCAGGCGCTTTCCCCTTGCTTTTTCGGGGTGCTGGTGGCGGCGTAATCGATGGCTTTATCGATGGCATTGATAAAACAGTTGAAGGAAGTGGTGTTAACGGTGAGAGTGGTGGGAGTTGTTGCTTCGTTTTACCATCTTCTTCGGCTGGTTCTTCAGGCGTTGGGGGCGACGGCGGCAAAGGAATTTGTTGGGGAGGTAGCAATCCCGATACAGGAGGAGCATGCAGGGCCGATGCGACTTGTTGAACGCCCGCGGCTTGTCCAGGTTGCGCCTGCGTGGGCGCATATACCGAAGTAGTGTCACTAATAAATTTTACATCTCGCTCGACCGATATTTTACTTCGTTCAGGCCAATAAATCCTGTGGGCATGAGGAGACTCCTTATCATACCCTACCCACCGTGCCTTGGCCCCGCGTGCAAGCAATTTCGACCCCTTGAAGATATGGACCCATACGGGCTGCCCCCATTCGGGCACGCCCGCTATGTTCGGCTTTATGCCTGTGAGGCGCTCCAATGGGGTGACGTCGCCCAGCACGCGAGTTGAACTCCTGTTTTTCAGCCAGACTGCATGATGCAGTGCCTCCCCCCAAAGATAATCAGGGAGACCTGACTGATGGAGCATGGCACGTACCCTTTCCATGAGTCTCCTATTTAATGCCTCTGCAACTCCATTATGTTGAGGAGTATCATGTGTTGTCAATCGTCGTTCCGTTCCTTGTTCCTGTAGGAACTTTAGAAATTGATTTCCGGTGTACTCACCTCCTCGGTCAGAGCGTAGACGTTTAATAGTGGCACCATGTTGAGTTTTCGCCCAAGCTACATAGGACTTATATGCCGCAAGCGTGTCGCTTTTCTTCTTTATCGTGTCGACCTTAGTATACCGGGAGAAATCATCTGTAAAAGTTACATAGTATAGGGATCCATCGAGACTCGTTGTTCTTGATGGTCCCCATAAGTCAGAATGTATCTCCTCACCGAAAGCGCTTGCCTGTCCTCCAGTTCGCTCGCTCTTAATTGGTTTGCGAGTCATTTTGGCATATTCACATGAGTCGCAATGGAATGGATAGGAGGAATCTTCTATTAGCTCCACACCTTCGATGGCATGGTGTCGAACGAGCGAGCGAATGGCGTCCGCTGATGTATGACCCAGCCGCCTATGGAGCGTGGGAAGATTTACCTTTTCGAGTATCTCAACAGCGTTTGACTCGTCGTGCTGCACTTTGTACAGCCCGGAAGAGTTCTTCGGTATGCACCCAATAACAGCCCCTTTTTGATTTTTAATCTCACAGAAATCTCCTGTGAAAGATACCATGTGTCCTGCTTTTGCTATTCTACTCACTGACACAATAGTAACCCCGATATCAGGTGCATGCAGTGCATCTTTCAAGAGCACTGTTGAAGTTTCCGCGCCGTTCGGTACATCGATCTGTAAGTTCCCCGCTCCTACAGCATAAAATAGTCGCTTATCAGCAGTTTTAATGGCACGCGGTTCGATGGGATGATACGAAGTAAACTTTTCTTTGAATGGGGACATATGGCGAGAGGCTCCCGAGTCATAGAGCTCGATCTCGCTCGCGGTACGTGAATCGCTTTTTGCAAGCGATACTTCGTTTTGTTCATCCGTTTCTTCAATTACGGCCCATGTCCCCTCTTCATTGCAATCGACGATCGTTTCGTCGTCGTCGTTTTGAGTCGACATCCAAGCTTCGATGTCTTGGACCTCTGCCGTCGTGGCTCCTTGCCTGTTCATATTCTTCTTCGGCCCTTGGCCTTCCTTTCCACCTCCTTTGGCCCAACATTCGGCTTTTACATGGCCGCGTTTCTTGCAATTGAAACATTCAATGTCGCGCTTCTTGCGCCTCGGCTTCTGGGTTACTGAGGTGAAGGATTCTTCTCCATGATCGTTCCCTTTCTTCAAGGTGCGTCGGTCGAACTCATCCAATGTCAAACGAGTTACAATTGCGGGAGTGACATCTTTGCCGCTTATATTTGCAGCGGCCGATATCGCGCTCACAACAGTTTCGTACGATTCCGGGAGCGATCCCAACAGGATAGAGGCATACTCCTCTTCTGTGATCGTCTTTCCCATCGCAGCAAGTTGCTCGCGCAAATCAGCGAGCCGATCAAAGTGTGAACGTACGTTTTCGTCCTCCTCGCAATGTGTACTCTGAATTTTCCTTCCCAGTTCGACAACGATCAACTTCGTGCGTCCTTCGAAGATAGTCTTCAATTCATCCCAAACGGCCTTCGCATTTGTGCCGCCTTTGATGCGATTGAAGATTGTATCAGGTACAGACGCTGCGATCAGCTGCTTCACAGCAGCTTCGTCAAGCTGCCAACGCGTATTGGCATCCAGACCACCGACGACTCCGGCGCTCTGGTACACCGCGGTGATAACATCGGACACTACATGGTCCATCCATCCGCGGGAATCGATCGCCCATAACATGCGATCGCGATATGTAACCCAGTTAGAACCATCACCAGCTAGTTTGGTGATACTGAGTTTCGTCTCGTCGCCCATGATTGTCTTAGATAATAGATGAATAGCAAGTGTGATTTAGAGTGTAGCAGCGGCAGGGCCCATAACCTGACACGGTTATGAGCGCTTGTGATAAGGATTTACGAGTGGTCTGGTGGGGCGCGAGAATGGGGAAAACACTACTTGATTCTTGACAGCCCTTTTGGCTGCGTTTTTATATACATTTGTATTTTAAATTTATACACTATTTCAAAAGCGAGAACAAGAGCAAAAAGTTGAGAGTCAAATGACTCTGGAGTCGAAAGAATCGAGACGCATCAAATGATCTCGTGATAACTATGAATATCCTTAATCAAGTTAGTTTTCGACTCTTCGAGGTCGTTGCGCAGTCGCGCTTGTATCGAAAACGATTCGGAAGCTGGGGCAGTATCATATGGACACTTTTTGCCCATTTTGTGTCGTACTGGATCATTCGAAAAATGAAAAACATGAGATGAATCTCAAAGAACAAGAAATGCGAAAAGAATCAAATTAAAACACAAGAACTTCATCAAGATTAAAATGATGCACGTCTGGACCGAGTTTCCAGACATTTCGGGTGCATCACCTCATGACACATGTTCACGCATTTGTTTTCGTTGTCATCGGTGCTCCTAATGCTTTCGTAATCGTAATGACAACAGATACTTAGATTGTAGGCCACAGGATTTCCAGGAGAATGAGTACGATTACCATGAAGGGAGATTTCGGCCATACTCTTGTTGAGAAACAGGTTCGCTCGCTTGAATGACCTGGGCACCTTTGTGCGACTGAGAAACTGGAGGAATTGTGGGTTATCGAAAACAAGCCGATTGAAGAACTTTGTGACGACAGAGCTAATGGAAGGAGTGTCGATTCGAGCGACGAGGTCTTCAAAGTACTCGCTATCGCCGTGGAACCCAAACCGGGTGAGGGCGGGAAGGATAATGCGTGCCGACGGAAGTGGAAGTCGATGAGGACGAGAAGTTGGGGATTCAAATCCAATGTGAAGGTCTTCAAGCTTGGCCAATGCGGACAGGCTGGCAGCCATCGCTTCGGGTGAAATGTAACCACTATGGGGTATTCGGGTAAGTTGGACTTGGACAAGGTCATGGCAAGATGGAAGAAGTTTTGGTAGTGTTGGAACTAGGATACCGTGCAAGGTGAGACGTTGTAGACGTGGGGCGGACCCGCCCAGGAAGGCATCAAGCACCGGCGGCGGCAGCCGCGGCACCGAATTGTCTTCGAAATTCAGTTTGAGGATTGTCAGCGCTGGAAATGGCACCTGGATCACTCCCGATAATTGTTCCAATTGAGAATGTGTTAGATAATTGAGCTCGATTTGGCGCACGCGATCATGACGCTCGAGTGCAGCAACGATACTATCCCCAAACATGGCTGACCATTTCCTTGTCTGTTTGTCACTGACGACGATGGGCAAGCATGGCCAAACGTCCAGCGTCCCTCTCACGGGTATGCTCGTGTTGCATTTGAGATACAAATCAAGACGACGCGGAAATGCAAAGACGATGTATCGCCATCTTCGGCAAACGTGCACCAGGATATGCCACTGATTCAGCCGCAACAAGGACTCGCCCGGAAATGACGGCAAGTACCCGGGCAAAACCAAGTACGGAACACTTTGATAGAAGTCAAAGATGTCCAGGAGGACATCGTCTGGGAGAGCTTTGATGCTAATTAGAGGTTAGCTGAGTCCATACCAAATCAAAGTGAGGGGTCTGGACATACTACTTGGGCCTGGGGGGACTCATCAGTAGTGGCGTTGGAGGTTTAGCGGTGGAAGAGGTTTTATATAGAACAACAACCCACAGAGAGTCCTCGTGGACTTCACACGTGTGCACCGCACACTGGCACTGCCCCACGAATTAGCCTCATGGATCAACACAAGGAGAACCAGAAACCTTGAGTTATCACAGGTGTTCTCTGGCTGCTTGGTCTCATGATCTGCTGATCGAACCACCGGTTAATGGATGATCTACAGATGGACTGAACGAAACAAAAGATGGCCTGCACACTGATTGTTAAATACGTAATCTTGTTGGCATAAAAGGGAAGACTGTCCTCCGCCTCTACGGCTCGACTCCCTACGGCTCGACTCCCACAACTCGTGGCAGGACACGCCTCTCCAACAGGTTCTCCCTTGCATCGTCGTAAAGTATGGAATCAAGCTCGTGACTCAGATTGATGGAAAGTACTAGTAGTATGATTGCGTTCTCCGTTCCTGTTTATGAGTAGATCATGGGCAAGTACTATCCTCAAAGCAGTGTGGCACTTCATATATGCTGAACGACGCAAGCTCGTCGGCTAGGCATCATGGGCCAGGATGGAAATGTTGACACTGCGCATCATCTTCGAGTCGGCATCGTCAAAGCGCCCAAATGCTCTGCGGTGTGCCGCCTTACGTACAACTACCGTAATAACTTAGTTATTTTAGCCTTCCTTCCCCAGTCACTTTTCTCATTTGGACTGGGTCCGCCGCTGCTGCTCGCGGCGCTGTGACGCTGTCACTTGTTCGCCAAAGCCATGACCAGGGCTGAAGCTCTGTCCTCTCTCACCTCTCACCTAGTCAAACATACGGGCGGAGACTCGAGCCTCGGTCGTCGTGTGAGATTCAGTGCAGCCTTCGCTTTGATTGGGATCGCCCTACACACCGTCGCCACTATTGGCCGTCCAAAGAGAAATGGAATCCAGAAGGATCCGCGAAGGGTTGGAAGGCTTGTCAGTGACGCTACTAACAATTCGAAGAGTAAAACTCAGGATGACTTTGATGAATACGATGTGGTCATTGTGGGTGGAGGTATGTCATTTCGAGGAGCCGATATATGACCCCTCATCATTTATAGGTACGGCAGGCTGTGTTCTTGCCTCCCGTCTCAGTGAAGACCCCAATTTGTGCGTCCTTTTGTTGGAGGCTGGTGAAAGGTGCATATATTACCTCCAACTGTGCAACTGCGTGTGACAGGCGTTTTCAGCGCCGTGAATGATCCATATGTGAGGATTCCCTCGGCCTATACTTTGATAATGAAAACTTCGAAAGTCCTCAATTTGTTCACCACACCACAACCGAATTCGGGCGGAAGAAGACATTATTGGCCACGAGGTAAGCACAGGCTTAAGCTTTCAAGTTGGAGACCACGACTCATTTCTGAATACCTCAGCAAAAATGCTTGGTGGTTGTGAGTTTGATCATCGGTGTTGATCGTTGATCGTTTACTTTTATCCACCCTCTTCAGGTTCCTCTGTCAACGCACAGGTGTTAGTTCCTCCAACGTAGAGTTAAGTTTGTGCTGATGGTCTACGTGCTAGCACGCATTATGGTAGCCCGTCAGACTACGACGAATGGGCTCGTCTAGGTGGGGAAGGCGCGGAATCATGGGCATACAAGGACTTCCACAGGTGCGTCAGTATCTTTTAGTCGGCATGGATCGACGCTGAGTTCGTGATCATCTAGGTACTTTCTCAAATTTGAGAAGTTCGTCCCGAGTAAGGCGCATCCTGGGGTTATCGCAGCTGAGCATGGCGCCGATGGCCCGATCGAAGGTAACAACAAATTGCAAAGTCGTGGCTCGAGGTGCAGTTGTCTCACGGACACTCCCACAGTTGGGTTCCACGGAAACCATTCTCTCGCCGCCCGGTGGTTCATCGACGCGTGTACTCGTGCGGGGATACCTCTTTCCGTAGACCTGAACACACCCCGCGGAACGCTCGGTGTGGCGAAGGTTAGCTTACCCTTTTCCCTACTGATATAGTATTCAAGCTAACCTTCTCTTTCTCATTCAACAGCTCAGTGAGAAGTTTTAGTTTATGGGGCGAAATCCGAATATTGTTAATAACACTCCGCAGTGACGTGCATTGACTCCCGTGGACGTCGTGTTTCCACCGAATCGGCGTATCTTACGCCCGCGGTCCTTTCTCGTCCTAATTTGATGGTCTCGGTGAACGCACACGTAACACGTATCGTCTTTGATACTACAGGCCCAATTCCTCGTGCGGTCGGTGTCGAGTTCTCCTCGTCTAGAGATCGCCCCCGCTTCCGTGTTTGCGCAAAGAAGCAAGTTATACTTTCGTACGTTGGATACGATGAGATATACTCCTTGTATGCTTACTCCTCTTCTTCCCAGGGCAGGGGCCGTCCATTCGCCTCATGTTGGTCTTTAAAATTATTTTGTTATAAACACGACGTTGAATCAGTCCAGATCTTGATGCTTTCCGGGATTGGTCCAGCCGCTCACCTGGCAGAGCATAGTATCCCAGTTGTCGCTCATTTACCCGGAGTTGGTGAACACTTGATGGATCATGCTATCATTGACGTTGCAGTGGCCGAGACTAGCGGAACCTCGTTGAATTTCCTCAAGCCTACAACTTCATGGCATTGGATCAAGCGGATATATGCGCTTCTCACTTACGCCCTCACAGGTAGAGGGCCCTGTACGACCAACGTCTGTTGTCCCTGCTTTTCTGCTTCTCCTAGACCAACTACTTTATAGGTTGGGGAGGCAGCGGCGTTCTTCCGTTCCTCTGACCCAGTGCTTTTCCCGCCCAATATGTCTGCTCCACCTGCACCCACGGAAGATTCAACATCTGGACCAAGTGCACCAGATCTAGAGCTCTTTGTGTCACCACTTGGATATATTAGGGGTGAAAATGGCGCTTTGCCTGACACTGACATGCTCGGCCTTCATGTAGGATTACTCCGGTGAGTAAGCGGCGTGCCTACTTTCCGTGAATAAAATGTCAACGTATTTGTTACAGGCCAACAAGCAAGGGCCATCTATTACTCAAGTCGTCCGACCCATTCGAACAGCCCTCGATCAACCCAAAGTGAGTCAGTCGCCCTGTGTTTTCGAGGCATTGGGCCTATTTGGATCGACTGAAATGCACGGTTGTTTCAGCTATCTCTCCACCGAGCATGACCTTGCCGTCCTAGAACGTGGAATGGCCGTTCTCACCGCATCATGCGTACCAAGCCGCTCTCCAACATCATCGACCACACTGCGACCGACAAACGGCTCGGCACGTGGCTTCCGACCGCGAACCCTGCAGAACTCCGCGAATACGTGCGTAAATACGTAGAGACGTTTTACCATCCGACTAGCACGGCACGCATGGCTCCACTCTCAGATGGTGGCGTGGTGGATGCGCGGCTTAGAGTGCATCGCGTGCAAGGTTTGCGCGTCGTCGATGCAAGCATATTTCCTACGATCATTTCCGGGCATACGGTACGTTGATTTGCCTTGTTTCTGAGCTTCTGTGGTTAGGGATCATGTCGTAGTCACCACGCGGCCATATTTCTCAGTTTTATTTTTTTTCCGTCTACGTTTGTGCTCGTCGCGGAATGGCCACGGCTGACTTTGATACACAGGCGGGGCCAACGATTGCAGTAGCGGAGAAAGCTTCCGATTTGATTTTACAAGATCTGGCTAGCATCGTGTAATTGTATTCAACCGGGCACGGGCCCGTGAAAGTGTTGACACTGCGCATCACCTCCGAGTCCGCATCGTCGAGCCGCTCAGCGGTGTGCCTTACGCACAACTAATAACTTAGTTATTTTAGCCTTCCTTCCCAAGTGGGCCCGCCGCTGTGACGCTGTCACTTTTTCGCCGAAGCCATGACCGGGGCTGACGCTCTGCCATCTCTCACCTCTCACCTTATCAAACACACGGGCGAGGACTCGAGCCTCGGCCGTCGCGTGAGATTCAGCGCAGCCTTCGCTTTGATTGGGATCGCGCTCCACATCGTCGCTACTATTGGCTGTCCAAAGAGAAATGGAATCCAGAAGGATCCGCGAAGAGTTGGAAAATGATGCCACTAACAATTTGAAGAGTAAAACTCAGGATGACTTTGATGAATACGATGTGGTCATTGTGGGTGGAGGTATGTACAGTGAGGCCCATGCTTCGATCTCAACAGTTTTCAAATAGCTATGTCTTCCCGCCAACGCGCCAATCTCGCCATACGCTCATTCTGCATCTGTTTGTTCTCCTTTTCCTCTTCTTCCAAGTAACTTCTAAGCTCTTTCATCCATATCGGACTGCAGCGCGCCAGCAGGAAGAGCTCGTCTCTCGTGGTAGCATCGGCGTCCTCCGCATCTTCATCAACATCTTCGACAACCAAGTCGTGGGTCGAGTCGACATAAAATTGCTCCTGTCTCGCCCTGTTGGTTACCGACGTTACTCCGGAAGCCGCCTGCTGGGTACTTGTGGTCGAGAGCAAGTATTCTCGGTAACTATCGATGCGGAACATCACCGACAAAGGCATGATAAGGGGAGGGACCATTCGTTTAAACTGGATTCAATAGCAATAAAAAAAACTGCCAATGATCAAACGAAAGACTCACCGCTCTCTTCATAGGTATAGTCAACCGCCTAGGAATGATATGAAGGAATGAATCTTTATAGGTTGGCCCGTTTCCGAAATCAAGCGGTTCTCCAAAAGCATCAGGGGTGGGGTGTCGGGATGATAAAGGTGGGAGCGGGAGAAGTGCTGCTTTGGCGGCGCCGTCGCTCATTTTGTCGTAGGTGGGAAGAGCCCCACCGGTATTGGTGAAGGAAAATATAGGGTAGACCTCAAGCTCGAAAGACCTGTTCGGCTGGATGCTCACCCTGCGGATGACCGCGAATTGCTGAGGGCCTGATCCAGTTGAAAGGGGTGGGAGATCCGTTCCAACGGCGGTCGCTTCGTTTTCAGTATAGCCTTCTACCTGGATCTGTTCGGGAATCCTGATAAGAACAAATTCGCCGATGGCAAAGAGAGGAGCTCCGCGATCCAGCGAAACAGAGGGTCCCAAATGGCATGCTGAATTGTTCGCCATCCAAGGTTGAAAAATGAGGCAAGGACGTCAACCTCGTGATTTCTGGTGAGGCCCGGTGTTGATTAATGTTGATTCTCAGAGCTTTGAGTCGCACAACCAGTGTAAAATATAATATTCGCATTTATTACATACATGCTAAGTAGCGGAAAAAGGGGGGAAAGGGGGAGGCGTTAGAATCCCATACTATTGGCCAGGGGAAAGGGCAGGAGCGGAGACATCACGGTGCAGTGGCGTCGATGCGGAATGACATGCGTCACCCGCTCGGACATCTAATTTTCACTCTAAAGCAGGTAGGGTTAGTACTCAAAGCTCCGCGGGAGGGGCATTTATGTATTCCGCTATGGCAGTGCCACGGTTTCCGGGGTCTGATTGTAAAGGTGACTGGGGGAAGTGAGGGGCATAGTGGTGTACTCGACGGTTTGATTATGTGGGGGCCCAAAGCTCTGCAGCGACAGGTTGGTTTTTTTTTTAAAATCGGCAATATCTAGCTATGGTAAAGACGCAGCGCCGGGCCATAGGGGTACAGGGGTGATTTGGATCAGGTGGCAGGGGGAGTGTGAGTGTTGTATAACGTTGGGCTGGACGGCTGTTTTTTTGGGGGGCAGAGAGTGGGGGCTATTTATGGGTATACTGTATACTGCCTATATGAGAGGGAGTCAATCCGGCTTCCACGTTTGTCTCGGGGCCATGCAGGCCCGTGTCGCTTTGATGAAGTAGACCATGGAAGCACCGCAGGCTGTGCCTTAGGAGGATGGGGAGATGACGCCGTCGATCTGGCAGAGGATTTCTTGGCGTGCATCGGTGTAGAGTGGGCAGTGGGAGACCACCCAGTCAACCGGCTGAAGGGGCGCTCCGGCGCAAGGGCAGGAGACGGGTTTATCAGGGTGAAGTCGCGTAGTATATGAGCCGATGACGGCATGTCCAGTGATGAACCTGACGAGGGTCGAGAAGACGGCGTAATCACAGCCTTTCGAGCCTTGAACTTGAATGAACGAGGGGGTTTACCAGTGGGGGGTTCAGGGAGGGTGACGTAGGTTTGGGAGAGGTGGTCGCTATTCCTCCAGCGGGAGCGCCGTTCCTTGATGAGGCCGGTTTTGGCGAGCTGACGTTGGTAGCTGATAGTGTGGGGCTCTCGAAGGGTTGGTGGGAGGGGGCATGGTGTGGTGGTGTCTGTGAGGTGGAATGCACGTGCGAAGCCGACCAGAGACTCGTGGGGGGGAGGGCCAGGATAAAGCGATACCGAGGGACCTGTAGAGTGAGAGGAGGTTGTCAGTGGTTTGTCTGAACGAGAGTGAGAAAGGTTGGCCTGGGTGTGGCCCAGGCTTGAGGATGGCCTCGATTTCCGAGGCGTTTGAGGTGAGGATGAGAATGTGGGTCGCTGGGCGGCCCACCAGTATGATTTGAGCGAGGGAGATGCCTGTGTCAAGGGCAGCGAGATCGGTCTCGAAGAGGGAGACGGTCGTTCCCATGGGGTGTTCGGAGTATGCGGTGACGGGTTAGTCAGGGGCAGGGGCTGCGGTGGAGCCTGGTACCAGTACAATGTGGGCTGCAGTGCGGGCTGCTGTGCGGGCCGCTTCGAGGGGGACGGGAGGGACGGCGGCGGGGACGGTGGGGGTGGCGGGGGTGGCGGGGATTGTGGCGGGGGTATGAGAATGACAGGGCGGTTAGATAGGTCGCGCGCGGTGATGAATGGTTTAAGGAGGATATTCGGTGTAGTAACAGAAATGGTAAGCAAGGCAGGTAACACCTCCATGACCCGATCTCCAGTGAGCTCGTTCAGCGCAGGGGCAATAAGTGAATCCAGTCCTGATAATATTTCTAGGTCCTGTACAGAATTGAATGGGCGAAAAAGCTCCAGCCACTGAGTGTGATCGGGCGTGTCATCTTCAAGCCGACGCGTCCGCTTCTGAGTCCACCCCGCGCTACATTTTTCCACATTGGGGAGGAAAGTCGAAAACTGTTCGCACATTTGTGTTAGACCCGACAATTGCCAATCGAGTGCGTCGCACGATATGCGGATATGTAGACTGGCTTCAGGATTTACGGGAGGATGAAAACGATCATTATTAAGGGAGATTTCGGCCATATGCTTGTCGAGGAACAGCTCCGCTCGCTTGAATGACCTAAGCACCTTTGTGCGACCGACAAACTGGAGGAGTTGTGGGTTGTCGAAAATAAGCCGGTTGAATAACTTTAGTTCGACGGAGCTAATGGAAGGAGTGTCGATCCGAGCGATGAGGTCTTCAAAGTACTCGGTGTCGCCGTGGAACTCAAGCTGGGTGAGGGCGGGAAAGATAACGCGCGTCGGCGGAAGTGAACGTCGATGAGGACGAGAAGCTGGGGATTCAAATTCAATGTGAAGGACGTCAAGCTCGGCCAAGGCGGACAGGCTGGCTGTCATCGCTTCAGGTGAAATGTAACCGGTATGTGGTATTCGGGTAAGTTGGACTTGGACAATATCATGACAAGATAGAAGGAGTTTTGGTAACGCTGGAACTGGAATACCGCCCAAGATGAGATGTTGTAGACGCGGGGCGGACCCGCCCAGGAAGTCATCAAGCACCGGCGGCGGCAGCCGCGGCACTTTCTTGTCAGCGAAATTCAGTTTGAGGAATGTCAGCGCTGGAAATGGCACCTGGATTGGTCCCGAAAGTTGTTTCAATTGAGGACGTGTTAGATAATTGAGCTCAATTTCGTGCACGCGATCATGACGCTCGAGTGCAGCAACTATACTATCACCGAACAACGCTGGCAATTTCCTTGTCCGTGTGTCTCTGACAATCATGGGCAAGCATGGCCAGATATCCAGCGTCCTTCTCACGGGTATGTTCGTGTTGCATTCGAGATACAAGTCAAGAAGACGTGGGAATGCAAACACGACATATCGCCATCTTCGGCAAACGTGCACCAGGATATGCCACTGATGTGGCAAGTACCCGTATGAACTTGAAGCACTTTGATAGAAGCAAAAGATGTCCAAGAGGACATAATCTGAGAGAGCTTCGATGCTAATTGGAGATTAGCTGAGTCAATACCAAATCAAAGTGAGGAATCTGGACATACTTGGGCCCAGGGGGACTCATAGGTAGTGATGTTGAAGATTTAGCAGAGGAAGAGTTGGGGTTTACTTTTAGCAGGAAGAGAGTTGAGGTTTACGTTTAGCAGGGGAAGAGTTGAGGTTTACTTTTAGCAGGGGAAGAGTTGAAATTTACTTTTAGCAGGGGAAGAGTTGAAATTTACTTTTAGCAGAGGAAGAGTTGGGGTTTATATAGAACCCACAGAGAGTCCTCGTGGTCTTCACACGTTTGCACAGCACGCTGCTCCACGAATCGGCCTCATGGATCAACATGTTGTGCTTTTAAAATAAGACAAGGGGAACCAGATATCACAGGTGTTCTGTTATAGTCCCACGTTCTTCTGATTGAGCTACCAGTTAACAGATGATCTATTGATGCAGTGGACTGAACGAAACAAAAGATGTCCTGCACAAGAGGATGTGTGAAATATGTAACCACAGCTTTATATCGGCACGTAGGTCATGCCAGTGCCTCATACAGGCCTCATGGTTGACTCCTCATGGTTGACTTTGACTCGGGGGCTGCGCGCGAGGTGAAGCCAGTGAAGCTGGGCGAGCCGTGGGATGGACCGCTTATGCAAGCAGCACCCCATTTTCCCTTCCCCTCCGAGTCAGGCCCGCTGCCTCCTCCGGTCTTGTCAGAACTGCGATCTTCCCTACCTTATCTCTTTCTAATTTTTTACTCACCCCTTGCCTTGCCTCTCGCCAGCACCCAAAACATGAAGCTGTCAGAACTGAAGCGTGAGGCCGCGACCGTCCTTTTTGGATTCGCTACACGACTCCTAAACTAAAGATCCTTCCCATTCGTCCTCTCCCCCCTCTGTCCACTCCCTTTATTCCCTACCACACAAGTCCATCCTTTTCACTTTATATCCTCACTTGTCTCGTGGAAATGTGTCTTTATTATTCACCTCCTCGTGTCCTCCCTCTCTTTGTTGGTTTTTCCCTAGCTTGGACCCCATCTGTATTCATTAGCCAATTTACTCGAACTTACTTGTCTTGGTTTTGAGTCAACGTTTCTTTCGTTTCGACACCCAAGAAGATTACATTACTGCCTTCCTTGCCTCTCGTGCCAGGCAGGCTTCTCGCTGGCGATGTGGTCAAAGTTACGTGCCACGGCGGCAGCCATGCCACTCGGAAGAACTGAGAACTCCACCATTTCGATGAACCGCTGATCAGTAGCGTTCATTTAACGCACTCCAGGTGACAAGTTAACCTTTCCGATCACCGAACGACACGACAGCGCCGCTGCATGCCAGGCCCTTTGAGACTCGACCGCCTCTTCCCTCTTCGCCCACACCCCGGCGTCTCTATTTCACTCCAATGGATCCCAGGAACAGCAAGTTTCCTGCCCCTCAAACCCATCCAGGAGATTACCATCGAGGCGGCCGCGGTCGCCCAAGGCCAAGTCGTCCTCACCGCCCCATCCATCCCTGCTCTCCGAGACATTACACGCCGAGAAGCCTTCTCGACCTGGGAACAAGACTGGTTGGACAGCCCACGTCGCGCCCCCGTGCACTCATCCACCCCCCTTCGGTCCGCCCCCCGGATTTCGTGCTGGGTATCGCTAAGTCACCTCGCCCCATATTCTGCTCCGCAATCAGACTACTCACGGAGCACGCCTTCACAGGCGAATATAACCTCCGCCACCGCTCACACACCCAAGGCCCTCACGCCTTTTTGCGGGCATGACCCTCAAACCCCTACACGTCATCACCGCATGCCCGCTTTTTCAGGATGCGAGCGAACAACCATTCCCAAAATTTCCGACCTCTCTCTTCCACGTCATCTTCGGTACCTGCCTTGGTGGTGAAGATACCCAAGCCTGCGTTCCCCCACGAGTCAGAACCTTCCCCCCCAGAAGACCACGGACATGCCAATCGTACACCTTCACCTCACCTTCCACCACCCCATGCTCGCCAGTTGTCGTGACCCCAACCCTCGTACCCCAGGCCCGCGCGTCTTTATTTTTGTAATCATGCTGTACCATATAAACTGCATTCCAAAAAAAAGGTCCGCTTATGTAAGGGAAGCAGACACGAAACTTAACTGTCCTCCGCTTCTACAGCTTGACTCACGCGCAACTCAGGTGGCAGGACACGTAGTATGAAACAGGCTATCCCATCAACACTGTGTGCCACTTCATATACGCTGAATGACACAAGCTCATCGACTGGGCACGGGGTGGAAATGTTGATACTGCGCAGCGGAACGCGGTACAGCGAAGGTTAGCTTATGCTTTTCCCTACTGATATAGTCTCAACCTCCTCTTTCTCATTCAACAGCTCAGTGAGAAGTTTGGTTTATGGGGCGAAATCCGAATATTGTTAATAACACTCCGCAGTGACGTATATTGACTCCCGTGGACGTCGTGTTTCCTTTCTCATCTTCATGAGTCACACGTATCGTCTTGGATACTACAGGCTATACCTCCGTGCGGTCGGCTAGAGATCTGCTTCCGTGTTCGCGCAAAGAAGGAAGTTATACTTGCGTACATTGGATGCAAAGGTGTTGCGGAACTGATTAAGTGAGTCACGTGACTCATCCGAGATTTCGCAAATGCACGCATATCGGGACTTTGTCCCTTCTCTATTGAATCTAGTACAGTGCGGGCGGTATGGTATGGTATCAGTTCCAGTCGAATTGGACAAAGATGGTATCGTACTAGTCAAAACGCATATAGTATACTCTTAAGAGCACATGTCATTCGCACCAAGTAACACAACGCATCCAAGTCCAATAGTCTCCCCATGCCTCCACACCACTGAATACCAGCTCCGGGGCTCCAGCCATCGGCCTTGATGATTCAATCACAGGGCCTTGTTGACAATAACATGATCCGCTGCACATCGCGAGGGAGGGGTGAATCCCACAGACAGGAGCTGGTGAGGGCAGTGAGAGGCCACGGGCACGCGGAGATGATGGTGATGACTGTGAGATGAGGGAGTGATTCGGCCACTTGTTTATGCCTTGGGCAGAGCGTGGGGCGCAGCACATGATCTATGAGAGATAATGAATGGATGGGATTGCCATCAAGTGGAGGCAAAACAAACGTGAGGCATAAAAGGTCTTCGGGGGATAGAAGGCAAGGCTGTGGCCCAGAAATGAGCTCGTTATGAAAAAAAAAAGGGGGGGGGAAGGAAGGTGGCATCGAAGACCGCCAGATGTCAAAAGGTTGTATCCTCAGTCCATCAGAACATTGGGGTGACAGATCCCAGTTTGAGATATACAGGGTGTTTGGATAGCTGGCGCGCGGTGATGAATTTTTGAATGGGGTGTTCCGAGTCCTTTCCACGGTCACGGTCGATTTTCTTTCCCGGTGGAAAGGGGCTTTCCGATATAAGAACAGAAAGGGTACGCAGCGCAGGTAACACCTCCATTACCCGTCTTCCAACAAGCTCTTGGAGCGCAGGGGCAATGAGCATTTGTAGGTTGTTTGATATTTCTAGGCCCCGCACAGAGGTAAATGGGCGGAATAGCTCCAGCCATTCAGTGTGATCCATGTCTTCCAGCCATTGCGTGCTATTGTCTTCACGCCAATTCTCAGTCCACTTCATGGTACATCGGTCCACATTAGAGAGGAACATCGAAAGCCCCGCGCATATTTGTGCTAAACTCGAGACTTGCCAATCCAATGCGTCGCACGAAATCTGGATTTGTAGATGGGCCTCACTGGCAGACTTTTTGGGAGAATCAAGAGAATCACCGTAATGGAGGATTTTGGCCATACGCTTGTCGAGGACCAGATCCGCTCGCTTGAATGACCTAAGCGACTTTGTACGACCGACAAACTGAAGGAATTGTGGGTTGTAAAAAACGAGCTGATTGAAGAACTCTGCTTTGACAAATCTAATAGAAGGTGGGTCGATCCGAGCGACGAGGTCTTCAAAGTACTGGCTATCGCCGTGGAAATCCAACCGGGTGAGAGAAGGCAAGGGAACGCGTGTCGATGAAAGTGGATGTCGATCAGCACGAGAAGCCGGTGATTCGAATCCAATGTCAAGTACTTCAAGCTTGGCCATTGCGGACAGGGCTGAGGCGATCGATTTAGGTGAAATGTAACCGGTATTAGGGATTCGGGTAAGTCGGATTTCAACAAGCTCATGGCTAGATTGAAGAACTTTGGGTATTGTTGGAAATGGAATACCAGACAAGGTGAGACGCTGTAGTCGCGGGGTGGACCCACCAAGGAAGGTATCGGGAAGCACCGGCGCCGGTACCGACTTGTCTGCGAATTCCAGTTTAAGCAATTTCAGTGCTGGAAATGGGACCTGCATCGCTCTCGAGAATTGTTCCAATAGAGGGCATGGTAGGTGATAGAGCTCGATTTCGCACATGCAATCATGACGCTCAAGGGCAGCAATGATGTTATCACCGAACGACACCGGCCATTTCCTTGTCCATGTATCTCTGACGACGATCGGCAAGAATGGCCAAATGTCCAGTGTCCTCCTCACACGTGTGTTTGCGGTGAATTCGAGATGCAAGTCAAGATGATGCGGAAATGCAAAAACGGTGTATCGCCATCTTCGGCAAATGTGCACCAGGGTATGCCACCGACGAGGCAAGTACCCATACGGACCCCTTTGATAGAAGTAAAAGACGTCCAGGAGGATATCTGTAGAGAGAGATTCTATGGTGACGCGTGGGGGATCAACCTGGTCTGCATGGCACTACAAATCAGCGGTTTGTTCCTAGCAGCAGGATATGAGACACACCAAGTCCTTGTCGACTTGGAGAAGAAAGACGTTCTTTTCCACGACGCACGATATTCTTTCTTTTCTTGAAGCCCATAGGAATAGGAAACCCACAGGTCATGAGCGGTGAAGTGCCAGTGAGACTACTAATTCGAGATTAGTCAGTACCAAATCAAATTCGGACGAGTGAAGACCACACTTGGGGGACACCAGTAGTGGCGTTGAAGATTTAGCAAAGACAATAGGGGTATAGGTATATATAGAACTCACAGAGAGGCTGTGCTCATGGATTCACACGAGGCACATTCATCAGCAAAATGCAAGACGCAATTGCTTGAGTGCTAGCAACGCTAGCGGTAACTAGCTGTCACTAGCTTACCATTTCTAGCGACAGCTAGGCACCCTAGCCGATTCCTCGTTGAACTCAATTTTCTAGGTGCTCTAGAATTTGTACTGGATTACAGTAATAGAGGCACAAGTTCGGAAAACGATCTCATGTCTGTGTGGTCAATACCGAGGCTATCACCTCGCATGCCGCATAGAGGGGGTTGAGGTTGCAAATGTTCAAGGGCACCTGAGTTCCAAGTTCATGGCCGCGGGCCTTGAGTGGTGGTGCGGGCTGCAGGGATGCCGCAAGGGCAGTGTCACAGGGCGACCGTCGGGACAGCACTGGCGGCAGCAACAGCAGCGAGGAAAGGTTGATCAGATCAAACGGCAGGACGCGAGCCAAAGCAGAAGATCATGAGCTTGCCGACTTTATCAACCTGTCTCTGGACGTTGCCGAGGACCGTAGCATATAAATTCTCTCATTGATTAGGCATGGCCCGAAATCTGCCGCAGTTGACGCGAGGCGACGGCGGAGGTGACAGAGGAGGACGGGCGATGGGGAAGGTGATACAGGAGGCGACGAGGCGAGCGACAAACGAGAGTGTCACGCAATAGTGCCGGTCACTGGCGTCAGGCGTTCAGACAGTCGCTATAGCGATGCCTGCACGACCTTGATGCCATTGACCGTCAAAGCGTGAACTCCTCCCCTCAGTGACATGGGTGGATGCGAGCTCATCACTCATCAAAAGGAAGCAGGGGGATTTAAGGGAAGGAAGAAACGTCAGTGGGGGAAGTCCAAAAAAAATTCGGACGCACCGGCGTGGCCCATGCCTACAGACAGACTCAGCGGTGGGAGCGCGGGGGAGGCATTGTAACGGCAGCGTGGCGCCAGGGGGCAGGCAACGACGGAACCAGAGAGGACGCATCAGAGAGAAAGGCAAGAGAGGGGGGGGGCGATGACAGTGAGGAGGCGAGAGTGTGGGTGGCGATAACATCAGCGGCGACAGAGAGGAGGCGACATAGGGAGAGGCGACATCGCCGAAAAAAAAGGCACATAAGGAGGCTGTCGTGTCGGCAAGAGCCGTCGCTGTCGCTTGCCCTTAGCGACGTCAATAATGTCGCGTCGCCTCAGGCCTCAGGCCGCAGGGTCCAAAGGTTGTTTGCCTTTGCGACATGGAAACAATGAGCTGCTTCTTCCAGGCAGCATGCGTCATATTTTGAGTCAGTTGGGCTACTCACTTGCTTGTGTGGTTGTACGAGTACTATAATAATCCCTGCAACAGGCGGACGTAATCAAACTTAGGCCCCACTAATTCACGATAAACTTGAGACGTGTTGTTGCCTTAGTCAATTTCGCTTATAATTACTTTCGGGGGTCGTCGCTCCGGGTGGTGGCGGCGGGTGCTCTGGACCGGAGTGGTCGACTACTGCGGCAGCCGCTTGGAACTTCATATATGCTGAACAGCGCAAGGTCGTCGACTGGGCACGGAGTGAAAGTGTTGATGTTGCGCATCATAGTCATGCCGTTCAAACGCTCTACGGGGAAAGGAAGTAGAATCGCGTTCTCTTTCGCACGGCCCGGGGGCCCGCGTCGTCACGGTCACGTGTTCGCCAAAGGCCAGGCTGAAGCGCTGTCCTCTCTCACCTCTCTCCTTGTCAAATACATGGGCCGAGACTCGAGCCTCAGCTCTCGCTTTGGTTGAAATTTACACCGTCGTTGCTATTGGCCATCCAAAGAGAAATAGAATCCAGAAGGATCCGCGAATAGTTGGAAAGATTGTCGGTGATGATACTGACAATACGAGGTGGAAAAGTCAGGATGACTTTGACGAATACGATGTGGTCATTGTGGGTGGAGGTATGTAACCAGACTTCTTGTTGAGGAACCGATCCGAGATATGACCCCTCATCGTTTACAGGTACGGCAGGCAGGGTTCCTGCCTCCCGTCTCAGTGAAGACCCCAATTTGCGCGTTCTCAGCCCACGACTCATTTCCAAATATCTCAGCAAAATGCTCGGTGGTTGTGCGTGTGATTACCGATGTTGATCGTTTTCTTTTATCCACCCTCTTCTATCAGCGCACAGGTGTTAGTTCCTGCAACGTAGAGTTAACTTTCTGCTGATGGTCGACATGCTCTCACGCGTTACGGCAACCCGCCAGACTACGACGAATGGGCCCGTCTAGGTAGGGAAGGCGCAGAATCGTGGGCATGCAAGCACTTCCACAAGTGCGCCAGTACCTTTCAGTGGGTATGGGTCGATGGTGAGTTCGTGATAACCTAGGTACTCTCTCCAATTTGAGAAGTTCATCCTGAGTAACGCGCATCCTGGGGTCATCGCAGCTGAGCATGGTGCCGATGGCCCGATCGAAGGTCACAACAAATGACAATGTCGCCGTAGGCTCGAGGTGTGGTTGTCTCATGGACCCTCCCATAGTTGGGTTTCATGGCAACCACTCTCTCACCTCCCAGCGGTTTATAGGGGCATGTTCTCGCGCAAGGATACCTCTTTCCGCAGACCTGAACAGACCCCGTGGAACGGCAATGTAGCGAAGGTTAGCTTATGCTTTTCCGTAAGTTACTGATATAATATCAACCGTATTTATTTTTATTCCGTCATGCTATTGGGAACTTGAAGGGGGTGTTTCAGGGACAAATATAAGGTCGACACTCCTGGTCAGAGCCTTTGGCCCCATGGGAGAACAGCCCAGATAACGTCGAGGACTGAGTGTACAGCATTGTGACAACTGGAAGTCCGATATCGTTATTTGAGAGTAACAGTGTGGTTGGATAGCTGGCGCGTGGTGGTTAATGGTTCAGAGAGGCCAGGGATATTCTGTCTAGTAACTGAAAAGGTAGGCGAGGCAGGTAGTACCTCCATAAGCCAGCCCTTTCAGCGCGTGGACAATATGCGAATCTAGTTCGGATGGTTTTGCTAGACTCTGCACAGAATTGAATTGGCAAAAAAAAAAGTTCCAGCCACTGCCAGTGAGTGTGATCCACTGGCATCTCATCGTCAAGTAGACGCGTCCGTTGCTAAGTCCACCCCATGTTACATTCTTCCACATTGGAGAGGAAAGTCGAAAACCGTTCGCATATTTGTGTTATACCCGACACCTGCCTATCAAGTCATTTGCACGACATGAAGATATGTAGATTGGCCCCAGGATTTACGGGAGAATGACGACGATCGGAGATTTCGGCCATACTCTTGTCGAGGAACAGCTTCGCTCGCTCGAATGACCTGAGAACCTTTGTGGGACCGACAAACTGGAGGAATTGTGAGTTGTCGAAAATAAGCCGATTGAAGAACTTTGATTCGACGGAGCTAACGGACGGAGTGTCGACCCGAGCGACGAGGTCGTCGAAGTATTCGCTATTGCCGTGGAACTCAAACCGGGTGAGGGCGGGAAGGATAATGCGTGTCGACGGAAGTGGACGTCAATCAGGACGGGAAGCTGGGGATACAAATTTAATGTCAAGGACTTCAAGCTTGACCAATGCAGACAGGTGGTAGCCATCGCTTTGGGTGAAATATATGAGAAGTTGTAGACGCGGGGCGGATCCGAGTCCGCCAAAGAAGGTATCGAGCACCGGCGGCGGCACCGATGTGTCTCCGAAATCCAGTTTAAGGGATATCAGCGCTGGAAATGACACCTGCATCACTCTCGAGAATTGTTCCAACAGAGGACGTGTTAGTTGATAAAGCTCGATTTTGCACTGGCACACGCGATCATGACGCTCGAGTGCGGCAATGATGTTATTGTTATCACAGAAAAAGACTGACCGACTTCCATGTATCTCTGATGACGATGGGAAAGCATGGCCAAACATCTAGTGTTCTCCTCACGCGTGTGTTTGC
>QLPA01002936.1:0-30649 GCA_003313945.1 Lactifluus pinguis | reverse complement strand
CCCCCCCCCCCTCCCCCCCTCCCCCCCTCACCCGGCGCGATGCGTCCTATATTGATTGTGCTCTAGGAAGGATACAATGCTGGTATAGAGGACGGTCGCGATGGCCGTGCGCCCGGTCTACCAGAGGGCGCGGGTGTGCCGGCGGTTGGCGGCACTACGCTCGAATATCTTGGCCCCATTGTTGCAATTGACGAGCTCTCGAAACCCCCTTATGGACCTGCTATCGCGGCTCAGGAAGTGCAACCCTGGTACCGTCGCAAATGGGGCATCATCGGGATCGCCGTAGTGGCCATCCTCACTCTCATCGGCGTCGTAGTTGGCAGCATAGTCTTCACCACCCATCACTCTCACTCTCGCAGGGACATCAACGCGAACGGCACCGTCTCGACGGGCAACGGTTCAAATGCAAACGGCACCGTGAATGGCCCAAATAGCACCGACTCAGGTAGTAACGGCGCGAATGGCACGGATGGAGTACTACCACCGGTAACACATTCCATCGGGGTTGGACAGGGACAGCTCAGCGCGACTGCTCCGCCTTCGGTCAGCACGACCGAAGCGCCTTAGTCCAGTACGAGCAGATCGTCCTGCTTGAAATTGGCCTTTATTTGCCGAGAGTTACGAGGGACAATAACCCGGGTATTTGTTGTTTGGGATTTATTTTTTTGGGATTAATGTATGACCGTTCATGTTACTTGGTTGGCCCCTTGGGCACGCTGCTTCGCAATGCTGTTTTGTGTTTATGCTTGCTCACTTTCTGCATCAACTTATCACGGGATATGCATAACACGCTTGACTACTGAATGCCAGTTGAATGTTCCTATTTCCAGCCGATTTACACCCCGTGGACTGGGTCGCAGGAGACGTTGTACCCTAGGTACGTTTTTTGTGGTAAGAACGTATTGAATTTAGCTCGGTCTCCAACGACATGTATGTGTGTGAGCCGGGTACCATTGGAGCCAGTTGGTTTCGTGGTTGGTGCGTTTAGCAAGCGAAGTCAATATCCCGTACACGAATACGGCATTACAGTAATGTGTCAACACTAGGCATCCAGAGCGGCTAAACTGACAGTCGATAAAGGGATCATATTTGACAGTATGGTAGTAACTTTGGTAACCCTTGACATGTTGTCCTTCTGAGACATCATAGATAAAGTGTTCTACGGAGCACATCGTCGATCTCGGTGACAGGATCAGCGATTTCCTTTTCGGCGAGCTACTGGACGTTTCGCATGACGTCCTCTAGCAACCGGACAATTCGCTCTCTCTCCTCGCAGTGATCTGCCTGTGGATCAAACTCTTTCTTCAAGTCATAATCATAATCAGAAAACTTGACTCTCAAGCCGGCAACTAGTGCGTGAAAGTCTTGCAGGCGCGTTGCTGCATCTCACGCTCGCGCCCGGGACCGGATGTGGTTCCCAGCGGACAGAAGGTCAAGGTCAGGGCTGAGAGCGCCAGATGACCAGGTGCAGAAATCAACCGCCGTCTGCACGATTCCCGAGGACTCTCGTCCATCGTGAATCCAGGTAAATCCGCATCTATGCTGTGAGTAAGGGAACATGGTGCCAAGGAAGTCGGAGACGAAGGGGAGCGGATAAGGGATGAGTGAGTTGGGGTGGGACTATTGCTGATACACCAGTCATGTCTGGGGTTTGGGGAAATGTTGAAGCATTTGCAAGGAGTTGAGACACAGAGGTCAAAGTCAAACTACAATACAGATTGTAGTGCCTTCCTGATGCTCACTTTGAGTGATGGAGCAGTCTTCAGAGTGATGAGAAGGAAAATGGAGCTGATATTGCAAGCACTATGTAGAATACTAGATTCTACAGGAGAGCAAGCTTGGGGCTCTTCTCAATCATTTACAGGATATATATACACAAGCCAGAGAAGACACTTGAGTGTTCAGGCATAACCTGTAGATATATGGAGTCATGGAACCAGAATCAGATAGAATCATATAGAAACAGCACAAGGCTAGGAAGGGAGATGTTAGTCAAAAGCTATGGCAAACATGGAGAGAAAGAAAGAAAGAGGACCAACCTAACAAGGTGGGAGTCAGAACTTCCATAACACCCATGGTGATTCCTAAGAAGCAGAAGTAGTAGGGATTGTGGACAATACTACAGATGCCATTGAAGAGGGTTCCCCGGGCTCAATAACATGGTAAGTATCTGCATTGTTGTGGTTAAAGAGAAGTACTGCACCACATCTACTCTGCAATAGCCGCCAAGGCACTGCCTGTCTAGGAGCAAGGGGCTCCGAGCCACACCTCGACCGAAGGGAGCAGCAGAAGCCAGGAGTGCTAAAAGATTATATCTCATCAGCATCTGTTGACACCGAGTTCAGAGGATGACTTGCAAGCATGACCCAGGGCTACGAGAAAAATGGGAAGGAGTGGAGTAAAATGCATGAGCCGGATGTGAAGAATTAGAGAGAATAAAATTTGAGGAGAGGGCAGTAGGAGGGAATGCGTCAACTAGGCATCAAGGAAATGTGTATTCGGCTTTAAATGTGTGCTTCACTGGAAATGTCCTAGACAGGTTATTGGGAAAGCCGCTCCTTGACTCAGAACGATGACATCCACGAAGTTGGTGAACTCTCGTGAGGCAGATGGGAAAAAGGCGGATATTGGCGAGGCACGCGCATCCCATGACTACTAGTGTGGCGATTCCGATGATGATTGGGATGGCGGTGATGATGGTGGGGACGGTGGTAGTGATGCCAGTGATACAAAGGCCCTAGTACCGTCTCTGATGTCGAACTTAAAATGTTCTTAATCGAGTCACGGTGTCTAGTTGTGAAGCCAAGTCTGATGGTGTACTGTTCCGACTTCCGAAATGTTGTAGAAATGGGAAGTGAGGACTAGTGAGGATGCGTTGTTCATCGACACTTCTTGCCGAAGGGTACGCGCATAATGTGCCTGCAAGTAATCATGAATCGTGAATCATACTAGTATGCGCAACGTGAGCCAGGAAAATTTCAACAACTCATACGAAAAAAGGCCCCACCCTTGGTCGCTCTACTGTCTTCTCCGCCAGAAGTGTAGTGGATTGCGTTGCGAAACGTTAACCTGTTTTTACAAAAGCGCAGCGATATTCTCTCTAATGAGATGCGCGCCATTGTTCTGTAAGTACAATGACCCCATATACGTCAAGTAGAAAAGCTGGACATCATAGTTCGCTTGGAAAACGAGAACGATGTTGACGCGATATGCCTCCGAAGTTGACGTCGATTTCGTGAGGCGAAGCATGAAGGCCATTGGTCAAGCTGCGGTGGTGAAGATAGAGGTTGGCGCTGAGCGGTGTGTCAACGTACTGTTGAAATTATCGCAATCCGGGCCAGCTACGTAGTGGAGGAGGCCATTGTGCATGAAGGTTTTCTCCCTCGCTGACGTGCCCAGCCTACCGCTGATAGCAGATTTTCAGGATATTTTTCGCAAATACCCACAAACGTACGGAGGCGTCATTCCTACTCTTTGTGCGAATCTAGAACCAAAGCAAAAGAGTCTCTTATCTGGATCATCGGCGAATATGCCAACAAGACTGATGATGGCACATTCGTCGACACATTCACAGAGGAGTCCCATTCTGTGCGATCATCTCCGTTCACTTTCGGACGCGTCATCGCTGACCCGATTCGGCGGGTTAGGAGGTGGATCTTCGCCAACGGTAGCGTAGGCTGTGTCGAGCCAATAAGAGGATCTCTTTGGGCTATTCTAAATTGACGGAGGTACCGATTAGTAGCGAGTCAAAGTCAAATTTTGACTGCGTCAGACTTGGTGCGTTGAAAACAACCGTAAGATGTGAAATAATGACGGTGTTCGCCGATTCAAGATACCACCTAAGCTTTACCTTCGTATTTTTCTGTATTGTACCTCTGAGAGTCAGTCTTCCAGCTCTAGTTTGATTGGAGATGACAGTACTAGGTACCAGCGGCTGTGTGAAAGCCGCTACTCCACGTGATTGCCTTTTTTGGCCCGGATTTTTGTTAGAGCACCGCGATCGTGATGATGCTCCTCGTGCGACTAGTGAGTTAGTTCGAGTTTGACATGCCACCGAGATACCTAAGGCTAGATTGAGGTGAGTAGCCGTGATTCCGTGAAGGACCGTGTGGCTGGATTTAAAATTTCGTAGACAGCCCGGGCCCTCGTGAGTAGATATCTGCTTTCGTGTTTGTTTACTTTGGACTCTCGAACTTATTGGAACTTTCAGTACGATCTGGTCTTTCAATGTCAAAACAGTGCCGGCGTCACAACGGATTCCACTTTTCAGACCACGAATGCTGCATATACCATCGCTGATCGCCCACCAACACTCGATGAGTCGAGGAAGAATGAAGTGATCGATATGACCTAGTGCCTGGGACTACTAGTTGGCCCTAGTTGTACCTGTTGACGGAATCAACTTATACCATCTCCCCTGTGTTGTATGACCACTCGCCGGCCGTGTCTCAACATCCTGAAATTCAGAATCTGCTTACTCACATTTTTTCTTTCGTTGGATCTTCAAAGTGATGTCCCAGGCCCCGGAGAGGCCCTCCTGATATTCAAGAATGTCGACATTCTGTAATATCACTCTCCAAGATATACGTAAGTAATCGTGTCAGAGCGACGATTCGATGAATCACATTCTTCAGATTTCTTCTGCGATGTACATCAACTTCTTACGAACATTTGCCACCAGAACTTGAATTTGAAGTTCCACCATCACTCAACATGTCCAAACAGCGATTAACACCAGCCTCCTTGATCCGCCGCTTTTCGACCTCTCCAGGTGTCGCTTCTCTGTCTCAAGTTCCTTATCAGAGGCGTTGGACACGGTACCTATTCGCACCTTTCTTTCGGTCTTCATTCCCCTCCTTATAACTCCCAATCGCTTGATCTTGGCACTCCAAAACTCGCAATCATGATGAGTCCACCCCCCAATGAGGTCTTTACCGCATTTTCTTTCATTGGCTTCCTCATGTGCGCTACCCCTTTCTACTGGCATTTTCAAGGTCAGTTATAATATATGGAGGGGAAGTACGAGCCCTAAGTATTCACGCCATAGCTCGGAACGTGGGAACTTGCTTGTACATGGTATGGACTGGTCTCGGGTGTTTGATACTATGCATCGACTCGATTGTATGGAACAAAAACACGATCAACAGAGTTCCGGTCTACTGTGACATCTGTACGCCCCTGAAGTATTACACCTGGAATGTTCATTGACGAATATTCTTTCACGGATTCGACAGCCTCCCGCTTTCAAGCCGCGCTCAATTCCGCAATCCCAGCTTGTTCACTCTGTATTCAACGCCGCCTCTACAAGTGTACGACTGTGGCCGCCGGAGGAGCGACGCGCGAAGAGAAACGCCGGGACCTTGTCATTGATCTGCTCATTGGTATTGGCATTCCAATTCTCCAGGTCATAGCTCGTAATTCCGCTCGTCGATCTTCTTCATTGTCATTTATCTAACTGGCTGTGACGCAGATCACGTTGTATCTGGACGACGTTACGATATTTTCGAGGATTACGGACCCACCGACGATACAGCATTGACGCCAGCCGTTATCCCTCTTTTCTCCGCATGGCCTGTTGCGATTGGCACGGTATCTTTCTTCTACTGCGGTAAGTATCCAGCCCGTACCCTTCGCCTTCAGTCTTGCAGCTCATTTTTCCACAGTGATGAACATATATCACCTCTACAGACGTAAGCGTCAGTTCAAGGATTTCATGATGCCAGTGATATCTTCAGGCTCTGGCATCAATCGAAGCGTCTACATCCGCCTCATGTTGCTTTCCTCTGTCGAGATACTCGGAACGATTCCACTGGGGTCATTTTGGATTTCATTCACGATAAAGCAAGGTTTAACGAAATGGGGGAGCTGGGCCGACATCCACCGCAACTATTCTGTGATTCCGCAGATCCCGAGCACCGAATGGAAGCACGACCACACATTAGTTGTTGCTCTTGAGTTGACAAGATGGTCGCTTGTCCTGTGCGCCTTCCTCTTCTTTGCGTTTTTTGGCCTTGCGGAAGAAGCGTGGAAACATTACCGGCTTGTGTACACATTTCTTGCCAATCGTTTCGGCTACTCGACCTCGTCTAACACCACCTGTTCATCAAATCGGTATGCGGTTCAACAGACTGCTCTTGCGTGACAGGCTCATTTAATATTTTCAGTGCTCCGACTTCCTCTCATCTTATGAACAAAGCTACTGGCCGCATGGTCTTTGCGGCAACACCGGGACCAAGGCGAGATTCCGCCATTTTATATTCCGACCAACTTTCTATCCAGTCTACTCGCACCGCCGATGACCTGAGGTCCGAGTTCAAAGGTGGGAAGTGTCCAGATTCGGAGTCCACGGCGGCATCGCAGAGCGAGTCGAGTCAATCACCCATAGCTTCTTCAAGTTTGGAGTTTATGACTAGTACAATCGCTTGACCTAGTTAGTTTTTATGGCCACGATGCTCATGCAGACGAATAGATCGTGCTACATCTACATGTAGTGCCAAGCGTGTGCTTATTCGATTTTACAATATATATAGCTCGCAATCTTTGGCTTAGGGTTGATACAAATTCTTCGAGCCTGCCCATGCAAGCCTCGCATAAATTTGCTTAGCCTTCCTTCTACACTGCGATGATACGCCGCCAAGTCGTTCATTGTTGATAATAAGGGACCCCTTGACGGGCATAGATTTGATTGTATGCACCTTCCTCTGTTAAACCCTTTCCTCACCGGCCAGTCTCCATCGACTTTCCTTTTGGTTGAATTATTGGGTGATTCGAAATGATGTGTGGCGGAAACTTTGTAAATTGGAAACCTATGAAACGTTGAAACCTAGGAACCTGCCAGTGACTTATCTATGAGACCCGAAAACAAGCGGAAAGCTGGTATCTCGTTTTGTTGATGGGCTTGATAAGGAGCTATAAATGAAGCGATCATGATAGCCTGAGAGCGATGGGCTGGGTTAGGCAATTGACGAAGATCGGACACCTTCGATGGCGGAAGCAATAGTCAGAGTATCACAACTTGAAGTGGTGTCTCAAGGTCTCAGATGCCGCGTCGTTGTGCCTGATCGGGAAATGACGCTCAGGCTTTAAGTGGGACAATACCGTAATAAAGGTGAAGCGTCGCCTCCATGTACCAAATGGCGATAAGTTTGGACGACCTGATGGAAACCTGAGAGATCATGATGCATCCGTCAGTGCGGCATCAGAAGGGAAACGGTGTTTGTAGAGTTTGTTGGTGAAGGCCGCCGGCCCGGTCAGTGCCAGTGCAGCTCCTCACTGGCATCTCCAGTGGCAGCTTTCCTCCGGGCCCATTGGCAATAGGCCAACGTCTACTAATATGAATCGACAATGTGTCCTTTTTTGGCGCTTGCCAGTCACGGTCCAGGTGTTTGGTTGCACAATTTCAGGCCGGTGCGAATCAGATGCTAGGATTCCTGATGTGGGGCTCCCCACGCACAACATGATCCTTGTGACAGCAGTCGCTTTGGGTTTGTATCCAGGTTTGTATCTTTCAAACACTGGACCAAGGTCAGTATGGTGGGGCCTATGCCCTATTCCCTTGGATATTCCACAGATATTTTATTCTGTCACAGTGGAAATAAAAAGAAAACAAAAGTGGGCATGATGATGCCCTTAAAACTCAATTTCACAAGAATACAGGATATATATACACAAGCCAGAGATGACACTAGAATGTTCAGGTATAACCTGTAGATATATGGAGTCATGGGGAACCAGATAGAATCATATAGAAACAGCACACAGCTAGAAAGGGAGATGTTAGTCAAAAGCTATGGCAAACATGGAGAGAGAGAAAGAAGGCCTGGAGTGGAGTAAAATGCATGAGCCGGATGTGGAGAATTAGAGAGAATAAAATTCGAGGAGAGGGCAGTAGGAGGGAATGCGTCAACTAGGCATCAGGAAAATGTGTATTCGGCTTTAAATGTGTGCTTCACTGGAAATGTCCTAGACAGGTTATTGGGAATGCCGTTCCTTGACTCAGAACGATGACATCCACGACGTCGGCAAACTCTCGTGAGGCAGATGGGAAAAAGGCAGATTTTGGCGAGGCACGCGCATCCCATGACTACTAGAAGTGGCGATTCCGATGATGATTGGGATGGCGGTGATGATGGTGGGGACGGTGGTAGTGATGCCAGAGATACAAAGACCCTAGTACCGTCTCTGATGTCGAACTTAAAATGTTCTTAATCGAGTCACGGTGTCTAGTTGTGAAGCCAAGTCTGATGGTGTACTGTTCCGACTTCCGGAATGTTGTAGAAATGGGAAGTGAGGACTAGTGAGGATGCGTTGTTCATCGACACTTCTTGCCGAAGAGTACGCGCACAATGTGCCTGCAAGTAATCGTGAATTGCGATTCATACTAGTATGCGCAACGGAGCAGGGAAATTTTCAACAACTCATACGAAAAAAGGCCCCACCCTTGGTCACTCTACTGTCTTCTCCGCCAGAATTGCAGTGGATTGCGTTGCAAAACGTTAATCTGTTTTTACAAAAGCGCAGAGATATTCTCTCTAATGGGATGCGCGCCATTGTTCTGTAAATAGAATGACCCCTTGTACGTCAAGGTGGAAAAGCTGGACATCAAGGTCCGCTTGGCAAACGAGAACAATGTTGACGCGATAGTATGTCTCCGAAGTTGACGTCAATTTTGTGAGGCGAAGTATAAAGGCCACTGGTCAAGCTGCGGCGGTGAAGATAGAGGTTGCCACTGAGTGGTGTGTCAACGTACTGTTGGATGATATCGCGACCTGGGTCAGCTACGTAGTGCAGGAGGCCGTTGTGCATGAAGGTTTTCTCCCTCGATGACGTGACCAGCCTACCGCTGATAGCAGATTTTCAGGACATTTTTCGCAGATACCCACAAACGTACGGAGGCGTGATTCCTACTCTTTGTGCGAATCTAGAAGAATTAGATGAGTCCGAAGTAAAAGAGTCTCTTATCTGATATGCCAACAAGACTGATGATGGCACATTCGTGAAACATTCGCAGAGGTCCTATTCTGTGCGAGCTCCGTTCACTTTCGGACGCGTCATCGCTGACCCCATTCGGCGGGTTAGGAGACGGATCTTCGCCAACGGTAGCGCCGGCTGAGTCGAGCCAACAAGAGGATCTCCTTGGGTTATTCTAAATTGACGGTGGTACCGATTAGTAGCCGAGCAAAATCAAATTTTGACTGCGTCAGCGTTGAAAAACAACCGTAAGATGTGAAATAATGACAGTGTTCGCCGATTCAAGGTACCACCTAAGCTATACCTTCATATTTTTCTGTGCTGTACCTCTGAGAGTCGGTCTTTCATACCCAACTCTAGCTCTTGGTTGATTGGAGATGACAGTAGGCTGCAAGTGAAGCTCTCCACGTGATTGCCTTTTTTGGTCCAGATTTCGGTTAGAGGACTGGGATCGTGATGATGCTCATGCGATTAGGCAGCCTCTCTTGTGGCCAGAGCCAGATTTCGGTTAAAGGGCTGCCATTTTTTGATCGCTCTCAGACTGTCGAACCCACCAACTGCGCATGACGCCCGACAGACAACTGGACGGATGGCTCCAGCTGACTAGGAAGCGTTTGTTTTGGTCCTGGGGCTCCATTATCGACTTCGACACCTCCCGTGACCTGACGTCCCCACCCACTTTTACGATACGCTAACTAACTTTTGCCTATCTGTCAACTCTAGCTTCACCTTTTGGATCGTGCTTCTCTGCCGGTGCCACTATCAACACTGGTGCCCACGATGATTTTCGCCGAAAATGAGGCGGTCATGTACTCAAAACGCACGTTCATTAGATTTCAAAACGAAAGGCCCTCCTACTTTGCGTTTGATCTAGCGACCGAGCGCGCTCGGATAGGCCCGGATCTGTACTAGTAGGCCTCGGGAAGCGAACTGGGGCTTAATGTCGTTTGATCCCTAGATTGTGCCCCAGATATGTGCCCGCTTTTTACCTCAGTCCATTCCTGAGTTGGTTCAGTTCTTACCACCTTCAGGCGTTTCAGGATCAAGACCAATGTTTTGCGCTACAGTTATTGCACGCTGTTCCTTGGGCCGTAAGTTACTAGTGTCCATACGTCACGAAATAGGATTCATAGCTACCACAAGTTTATGCTAAGTAAGCATCGGCCTTTCCATGGCTTGTCAGCACAACGATGCAGGCAGCTTTGATGTCTGACAACATGCTGAAAAGTTTTTTTTTTTTACATGTGCCTACATTCAGTGCGCATCCGACCCCAGTATGGGCTGATATCAGTCTTTGGATGAAGTCTGCTATCTATGGGGGCAACACGCACTCATCATTTCCAGACGCATTCTAAATCTGTGGTGGTGTGCTTCAATATATGATTATAACGCTGAGAAGTCGCAGTAACGGGTGAATACCTTCCCAACATGGTCGCCGTCGTCAACGCAGGTGCGTCCTCATTTCGACGTCACGCCCGAAGTGTCTTTATTCACTATACCAGATCGTACGCTGGCACCTAGCCCACGCTCTCCACTACTGGCAACGTCATTGGCACTCTAACAGGGGCGCAGCCCTCAGATGTTTCATTCAGGGAAATCTAGACATGAGTCCCAGACAGCACGAAGCCGTTATCAAAGACTTACCGATGAGCACCACAGACGATATCTATCGCATGTGGTTGATGGGCGAAGTTTAACTGAGTCCTGTGACAGAGGGAAGCGGGAAGGGGAGCACACAGAGGGTGGCACAATGTACTTGCAGGGGTGGGGCGGCAGAGGGGAAGCGCACACAGACCATCTCACCCTCCTGTACATGACACCACGTGGACGTTATGGGTGAGTTGAGCACAGACGGACATGGCTGTGGACAGGGATACAGACGTGGATGCAACAGGCGAGTCGATGCAGATTTATATGGTGTGTGAGCAGAAAGGATGAGGATATGGACATAATGGCCGAAGAAGCATGGGCAGGGGAAAAGATGTGGATGTGGTGGGCAGGTGGGAATGCAGGGACGAGGACACAGTAGGGACAGGCATGTGGGTGTGACAAAGCAGCATTGGATAAAACGCACCTGATAACATGTCCAATGATGGAGACGTGTGGGCCGGTGGTGTGAAGAAGCAAACAATTTAACTCACCTTGAAAATATGGCCAGCCATTGTTCAACTATCTCACCCGTCTTCTATAAACAGTGGCAGTGGCGGTAGCGGAAGGCACAGGTGGCGTCGGCAGGGATGCATGGGCGGGGATGACATGGGGATGGGGACAGCATGGGTGGGCAGTATCGTCCGCTCCCAGACTTAGTGGCCATTCCATGCCACCAGAGCTTGGAGGTGGTGATGCCCACGATCGTGTCAATGATACTGAGCCTTGGCTGTGAGATCGCATTAAGTGAGGGAAAACGAGAGCGACAGGTCGGCTGAGGTCGTCATGACTAAGCAAACTGGACACGAAGCTCAAGCTGAAGGGACCAGGCGCGCCGTCACTCTCCCACACCGCCACCTGATTTGCCACTCTTCAGAACGTGATCAAACTCATCAGAAGCCATTTTCATGACGACTTTCTCATCTCATACTTTTTTTTGTTCACCAGATCGAGACCCAACCCAGTCAGAAACTGCAAAGGAGACCTATGTGGTCCTGCCAAAACTACAGCCCGGCGACGCGGCACACTATTGTGGGCCAGATGTGTAGTATCCTGTAGCGGGTACCGTCCCATTTTGTGAGGCGTCCATGGGATCAGTTACGCCCGACCAACTATTCCCATCCCCCATTCCTTCGTTCCCACCCCTGCATATCCCGTCCGCGTTCCCGTTTACTGTACTCCCCTTCTCCAGTAACCATGTCTTCTCATTAAAGACTACAGCGTGGGATATGATCATACCCTTTCATCGTCCGTGCCTGACCCAACACGAGTGGAAAAACAGGTACGTACTCACCTTCACGAAATTGGTTATCTGATTGGCCACCTTATTTTTGCTTCTCATCCCCTCCCCTCCCCCCCCTCCACCCTCACCCAGCGCGATGGGCCCTATGTTGACTGTGATCTAGGAAGGATACAATGTCGGTCTAGACGGTCGCGATGGCCGTGCGCCCGGTCTACCAGAGCGCGCCGGCGGTTGGCGGCACTACGCTCGAATATCTTGGGCCCATTGTTGCAATTGATGAGCTCTCGAGAGCCCCTTATGGACCTGCTATCGCGGCTCAGAAGGCGCAACCCTGGTACCGTCGCAAATGGGGCATCATCGGGATCGCTGTACTGGCCCTCCTCATCGGCGGCGCAGTTGGCGGTGCAGTCGGCGCCACCCGTCATAGCTCTCACTCTCTCAGTGTCCAAGACGTCGGTGGCGCGAGCGGCAACAACTCCAGCTCAAACGGCACCGCGAATGGCTCCATTGGCTCCGGCTCAAGTAGTAGCAGCACGATTGCGGTGACACAGGGAACGGTCGTTCTTACCACGAATAGCCTGACAGCCACAGTGGTAGAGGGATCTAGAGTGCCTCCACCCACCACGACTAGCTTGCGTCCCATACAGGGATCGGGATTGCCCTGACTCGTGTCTGAAACTTATTTTCCGAGAGGTGCGAGGGACAGTAACCCGAGTATTTGCTGTTTATTTGGGATTAATGTATAGCCGTTCATTTTTCTTGGTTGGCTTGGGCGCGCTTCTACTGCAATGTTGTTTAGTGTTTATTTTTGCTCACTTTTTGCAACAACTTATCACGGGATATGTATAACACGCTTGACTACTGAATGATAGTTAGAACGCATCGGTCACCAACAACATGCGTGTAAGCCGGGTACCATTGGAGCCGGTTGGTTTCGTGGTTGGTGCGTTAAGCAAGCTTCCGTACACAAATACAGCATTACAATAATGTGTCAACTTTGGTAAACCTTGACATGTTGTCCTTCTGAGAACACAGACAAAGTGTTCTACGGGGCACCGTCGATCCCGGTGACAGGATCAGCGGTTTCCTTATCAGCGAGCTGCTGGACGTCACGGTTTCGCATGACGTCCTCTAGCAACCGGACAATTCGCTCTCTCTCCTCCTCGCAGTGATCCGCCTGTGGATCAAACTCTTTCTTCAAGTCATAATCACAATTGAAAAACTTGACTCTCAACTCGGCAACTAGTGCGTGAAAGTCTTGGAGGCGCGTTGCTGCATCTCCCATGCGCTCGCGCTCGCGCCCAGGACCAGATGTGGCTCCCAGTGGACAGAAGGTCGAGGTCAGGGGTGAGAGCACGAGATGACCAGGTGCAGAAATCAACTGCCATCTGCACGATTCCTGTGGACTTTCGTCCATCGTGAATCCAGGTAAACCCGCATCTATGCTGTGAGTAAGGGAACATGGTGCCAAAGAAGTCGGAGACAAAGGGGAGCGGATACTAAGGGATGAGTGAGTTGGGGTGAGACTATTGCTGATGCACCAGTCATGTCCGGGGTCGGGATTGAAGTCAGCTGATGAAGTGAAATGTTGAAGCATTTTCAAGGAGTTGAGACATGCAGGTCTGAGAGAACTACAATATAGATTGTAGTGCTGCTCACTTTGAGGGATGGAGCAGTCTGAGTCTTTAAAGTGATGAGAAGGAAAATGGAGCTGATATTTCAAGGACTATGTAGATACCAGATTCTACAGGAGAGCAAGTTTGGGGCTCTTCTCAACCATTTACAGGATATATATACACAAGCCAGAGAAGACCCTAGAGTGTTCAGGTATAACCTGTAGATATATGAAGTCATGGGGAACCAGAACCAGATAGAATCATATAGAAATAATAGAAACAGCACAAGGCTAGAAAGGGAGATGTTAGTCAAAAGCTATGGCAAACATGGAGAGAAAGAAAGGGGGACCAACCTGACAAGGTGGGAGTCAGGACTTCCATAACACCCATGCTGACTCCTAAGAAGCAGAAGTAGTAGGGATTGTGGACCATACTACAGATGCCATTGAAGAGGGTTCCCCAGGCTCAAGAACATGGTAAGTATCTGTATTGTTGCTGTTAAACAGAAGTACTGCACCACATGGTCTTTGCATTGTGAGGTATTGCACCACCTGTCTAGGAGCAAGGGGCTCCGAGCCACACCTCGACCCAAGGGAGCAGCCAAAGCCAGATGTGCTAAAAGATTATATCTCATCAGCATTTGTTGACACCGAGTTCAGAGGATGACTTGCAAGCATGACCCAGGGCTACGAGAAAAATGGGAAGGAGTGGAGTAAAATGCATGAGCCGGATGTGAAGAATTAGAGAGAATAAAATTTGAGGAGAGGGCAGTAGGAGGGAATGCGTCAACTAGGCATCAAGGAGAATGTGTATTCGGCCCTAAATGTGTGCTTCACTGGAAATGTCCTAGACAGGTTATTGGGAAAGCCGCTCCTTGACTCAGGACGATGATATCCACGAAGTCGGTGAACTCTCGTGAGGCAGATGGGAAAAAGGCGGATATTGGCGAGGCACGCGCATCCCATGACTACTAGAGTGGCGATTCCGATGATGGTGGGGGTGGTGGTAGTGATGCCAGTGATACAAAGATCCTACTAGAGTGGCAATTCTGATGTACCATCTCTGATGTCGAACTTAAAGTCTTGTGAAACATGGTTCTTGATGGAGCCACGGCGTCTAGCTGTGAAGCCAAGTCTGATGGTGTACTGTTCCGACTTCCGAAATGTTGTAGAAATGTGAGTGCGTTGTTCATCGATACTTCTCGCCGAAGAGTACACGCATAAATGTGCCTGCAAGTAATCGTGAATCGTGAATCATACTAGTATGCGCAACGTGAGCCGTGAAAATCTCAACAACTCACCCGAAAAATGGCCCTACGCTTGATCACTCCACTGTCTTCTCCGCCAGAAGTGCAGTGGATTGCGTTGCGAAACGTTAATATGTTTTTACAAAAGCGCAGCGACATTCTCTCTAATGAGATGCGCGCCATTGTTCTGTAAGTACAATGGCCCCTCAAGTAGAAAAGCCGGACATCATAGTTCGCTTGGCAAACGAGAACAATGTTGACGCGATATGCCTCCGAAGTTGACGTTGATTTCGTGAGGTGAAGCATGAAGGCCATTGGTCAAGCTGCGGTGGTGAAGATAGAGGTTGGTGCTGAGCGGTGTGTCAATGTACTGTTGAATTTATCGCGATCCGGGCCAGCTACATAGTGGAGGAGGCCGTTGTGCATGAAAGATTTCTCCCTCGCTGACGTGCCCAGCCTACCGCTGATAGCAGATTTTCAGGATATTTTTCGCAAATACCCACAAACGTACGGAAGCGTCATTCCTACTCTTTGTGCGAATCTAAAAGAATTAGATGAGTCCAAAGCAAAAGTCTCTTATCTGGATCATCGGCGAATATGCCAACAAGACTGATGATGAGTCCAGGTACCAGGTGACGATAAGTTTGGACGATCTGATGGAAACCTGAGAGATGCATCCGTCAGTGCGGCATTAAAAGGGAGAGTTTGTTGGTGAAGGCCGCGACCCAGTCGGTGCCAGTGCAGCTCCTACGGAGGCCGGTGTGAATCAGATGATAGGATTCCTGATGTAGGGGTCAGGCTCTCCACGCACAGTATGATCTTTGTGAGAGCAGTTGCTTCAGGTTTGTATCCGGGTTTGTAGCCTTCAACCACTGGACCAAGGTCAGTATGCTATGCCCTATTCCGCAGAAATTTTATTCTAAAGCCATTCGACTTCTCTTTGCCGTGATGCGTGCCATGAATGGCGAGTCATGACTAAGCGAACTGACACGAAGCACCCTCCACACCGCTACCTGATTTGCCACACTTCGGAACGTGATCAAACTCACTTTCTGACGACTTTCTCATGTCAGACTTTTTTTGTTCACTAGATCGAGGCCCAACCCAGTCAGAAACTGCAAAGGAGGCCCAGGTGGTCTTGCCAAAACTAAAGCCCGGCGACGCGGCACACTATTGTGGGCCAGATGTGTAGTATCTAGTAGCGGGCACTTAGTTTACCTGTCCCACTTTGTGAGGCGTCCATGGGATCAGTCACGCCCGACCAACTGTTCCCATCCCCCATTCCTTCGTTCCCACCCCTGCATATCCTGTCCGCGTTCCCGTTTACTGTACCCTCTTTCTCCGGTAAACATGTCTTCTCGTAAAGACCACAGCGTGGGATATGATCATACCCTTTCATCGTCCGTGCCTGACCCAATACGAGCGGAAAAACAGGTACGTACTCACCTTCGCGGAATTGGCAATCTGATTGGACACCTTACTTTTGCATTCTTTCCCCCTACACCCCTCCCCTCCCCTCCCCTCCCACCCTCACCCCGCACAATGCGTCCTATGTTGATTGTGATCTAGGAAGGATACAATGTCGGTCTAGACGGTCGCGATGGCCGTGCGCCCGGTCTACCAGAGGGCGCGGGTGCGCCGGCGGTTGGCGGCACTACGCTCGAATATCTTGGGCCCATTGTTGCAATTGACGAGCTCTCGAGAGCCCCTTATGGACCTGCTATCGCGAAAGTGCAACCCTGGTACCGTCGAAAATGGGGCGTCATCGGGATCGCCGTAGTGGCCCTCCTTATCATCGGCGGCGCAGTTGGCGGCGCAGTCGGCGCCACCCATCATAGCTCTCACTCTCTCAGTGTCCAAGACGTCGGTGGCGCGAGCGGCAACAACTCAAGCCCAAACGGCACCGCGAATGGCTCCATTGGCTCCGGCTCAAGTAGTACCAGCACGATTGGAGTGACACAGGGGACGGTCGCTCTCGCCACGACTAGCCTGGCAGCCACGGTGGTACAGGGATCTGGATTGCCTCCACCCACCCCGCTAGCCTGAGTCCCACGGTGACACAGGGACCGGGATTGCCCTGACTGTCTGAAATCGGCCTTTATTTTCCGAGAGGTGCGAGGGACAGTAACCCGGGTATTTGTTGTTTGGGATTTATTTATTTGGGATTAATGTATGGCCGTTCATTTTTCTTGGTTGGCCCCTTGGGCACGCTTCTATTTCAATGCTGTTCTGGGTTTATTTTTGCTCACTTTTTGCAACAACTTATCACGGGATATGTATAACACGCTTGACTACTGAATGCCAGTTGAATGTTCCTATTTCCAGCCGATTTACACCCCGTGGACTGGGTCGCAGAAGACGTTGTACCTTAGGTACGTTTTCGTGGTAAGAACGTATTGAATTTAGCTCGGTCTCCAACAATATGTATGTGTGTGAGCCGGGTACCATTGGAGCCGGTTGGTTTCGTGGTTGGTGCGTTTAGCAAGCGAAGTCAATATCCCGAACACGAATACAGCATTACAGTAATGTGTCAACACTAGGCATCCAGAGCCAGCTAAACTGATAGTATCATATTTGACAGTATGGTAGTAACTTTGGTAACCCTTGACATGTTGTCCTTCTGAGACATCATAGATAAAGTGTTCTACGGGGTATCGTCGATCTCGGTGACAGGATCAGCGATTTCCTTTTTGGCGAGCTGCTGGACGTTTCGCATGACGTCCTCTAGCAACCGGACAATTCGCTCTCTCTCCTCTTCCTCCTTGCCGTGATTCGCCTGTGGATCAAACTCTTTCTTCAAGTCATAATCATAATCGAAAAACTTGACTCTCAACTCGGCAACCAGTGCGTGAAAGTCTTGCAAGCGCGTTGCTGCATCTCCCGCGCGCTCACGCTCGCGCCCGGCACCGGATGTGGCTCCCAGTGGACAGAAGGTCGAAGGTAGGGGTGAGAGCGCCGGATGACCGGGTGCAGAAATCAACCGCCGTCTGCATGATTCCTGTGGACTCTCGTCCATCGTGATTCCATGTGGGCCCAGATCTACGCTGTGAGTAAGGGAGCATGGTGCCAAGGGAGTCGGAGACGAAGGTGAACGGATAAGGGATGAGCGAGTTGGCGTGAGTTCAGCCACAGGTGCTGAAACATTGATGCTGGATGAGACCCGACGCAGCCTGGGGTCACTTGCCAGACTATCTTTTTTGGGTGACAAAATGCCTATAAATAAGTGATTGGATGCATGCCCCCGTTACGATGAGTATATCGCGTACCCCTCCACAGCCCATGTGGATGCCTGATTAGAGGCAAGCGATAGTGCACGCTAGAAGGCTTTCGTGCGCATGCTTGATGTGGAGAGGGGGCACTCCACGGCGCGAAAGTCACTGTTCTAGACGATGCCAATGACATTACGGGTCTGTCAGGAAAATATCCGCTTGACACGTGCATGTGCCAAAGCTAGTTGATCGAGGGCGTAGTTGGGAATTGAGATATAATTTTGCGGTGAAAATCATTCGTCAAAGTTTCAAAGTCGGCTAGTTTCTATCACAATCAGCTGGTTCGCGTGCAGAACCCGCAACTTGTAGTGCGACGGTTACATTGAAAATATGGCCCAGGGTTGAGATTACCGTTGGCACTAAAAGCACTGAGAGACTTGTGCTTATGTAAAGTCACCTCTCCATTTAGATTTGAGGATCCTCCTCCGTCTTACCATTTTATCTCCGTATATGTTTCTCGAGATTCTCGGAGCAGAGGGTGCTGAGGCGCTCAGAGTATCGATGACGACCAAAAATCTGGTATTGTTTTTCAACGTCGATAACCCGTGCTCGCGCCATACGTTTTGGGGTAAGAGTGGCATGTATGCGATGCAACTGCACAATCCGGTGAGGGTGACGTCATTGTTGGACTCCAACCTGGGAGCTATATAAGACCTGACCTATCTCTCGCTTTAGATTTTTCTCCACCACTAGAAAACCACTTACCACTCGCTCTCTTGAATTTCCTTCCGAGTTCCAACGCGAAATTTCATTATGGAGATATCAGAGACGAATACTAAGCCTGCCAACGGCATCACCCAAGACCCTTTGGCGCCCCAGCACCAAGTACACAGTCCAAATGAGCCAATCGTCGCTCGTGACGACATTCAATCGTCCGAGTTGCCGCGCTCTGGCGGGAGCCGCTTTCACGAAGAGGTCGCAGGCGAGCAGGGCAAGAATGCATTCAACTCTGAAAGGCCCTTGGATGTCAGGCCTACTCAGGCGGGTGGGTGTGGATTGTCCTTCTAACACAGTAGCTGGTACTAAACAGACTTCCGCGTTGTCTTGTAGGAGGTGTTGCCCGTGGTGGCCAGGAGGACCTACCTATGGGTAAGGCTAGCTTTTTGGACAAGGTTATCGGAAAGGCGGAAAAGGTTGAGTACCAAGTAACCGCAGGCTTTATGGTTCTAATATGTCGATACGTAGGTCATTGGGAAAGCCACTCACAATGATGATATGCATGAAGCCGGTGAGCTCCGTGAATCAGGTGGGAAAAAGGCGGTTATCGGCGAGGCACGCGCACCGCATGACTAGAGTGGCGATGTCGGCGATGTTGATGATACGAAGATAGTACAGTCCATGATGTCAAAGTCTTGTAAAGCGCGATGAAGTGACAGCAGTCAGTCAAGTCAAGTTTAATTATGTAATGATGTGAAATGTTGTAATGGGCGTGCAATCCCGGTTTCCGAATTTCATCAGTCCTTGCTGCCATGAACGTTTTTACCAGGGCCACTCCAAAGAAAGGCTCGGTCATATGATGTCTTTGGTGCTATCAGAGTTGACTATTTAAAGGCGAAAACTTCGGGCGGACCTGAACAATCGGATGGATGCTATAACGCCAATATGACCGACGGAAAGGGTGCGTAACATGTTTATCATTCGATAGAACATATTTGTGAAATCTCTCTTGCAAGATGTCAGCGGTCTCTTTCCGGAAGTTCTGAAGAAAGTGCAAACCGAAGACATCGAGTAAAAGAAGCTGGTCTACCTCTATCCAGAATCCACTCATCCGCGTGCTGGCTATTCGCACCATGGGCTGTGTTCGCGTGGAGAAGATCATCGATTACCTCGCGGGCCCTCTACAAAAGTGCTTACACGACGAAAACCCCTACATGCGCAAGACGGCCACCATACGGTGAAGCTGCTGCAGGAAGCCATACTCTAACACTAGCTCCATTTGGCAACACATATGATCTCGGACAGCAACTCGATGGTACTTGTATTTCGCTGGTCTTCGCGTATCGCCGTCTGATGCACCCTGAAGGTCGTAGCGAACACTGTCGCTGCATTGGCAGATATTCACACATCGGCGACCTCGCAACCACCCACTGTATCGTCAGACCCTGCCATTTTCAGTATCACGCCTACGATCTTGAACAAGCTCCTGATCGCGCTGAAAGAGTGCTCAGAGTGGGGTCGCGTCGCAATCTTGTCTATTCTGGCCTGGTATGAAGCTCAAGACGAGAAGGAAAGTGAGCATATATGCGGACGTGTGGTTCCAGCACGTGAATGCAAGCGTCGTTCTCGGCGCCGTCAGGGTGCGTTGTTCATCGATACTTGTTGCCGAGGAGTACGCGCATAACGTGCTTACAGGTAATCATGATTCACATGCGCAACGTGAGTCGTGAAGATTTGAACAAGCAACTGATCCGAAAAATGGCCCAAGGTGGAAAAGCTGGTCATCATGGTTCACTTGGAAAATGAGCAGAATGTTGACGCGATATTCCTTCGAAGTTGACGTCTAATTCGTGAGGCGAAGCATTGGTCAAGCTGCGGTGACGATAAAGGCCGCCGCTGAGCGGTGTCCACATACGGTTGGACCTTATCGCGACCTGGGTCAGCTACGTAGTGCAGGAGGCTGATCTGGTCATGAAGGTTTTCTCCCTTGCCAACTTTCCCCGACTACCACTGATAGCAGATGTTCCGGATATTTTTCGCAGATACTCATCAATGTACGAAGGTGTCATCCCTACTCTTTGTGCGAATCTAGAAGAAAGTCCTCTTCCGTCGTTGCTGTCTCGCGCCGACCCGAAATGTGTGTGGGTCACTGTGATGCGAGTATCGTACTTTGATATGCCGTCTCGCGACTGTCCCAAACACGGACGGAAAAAGAAAGATTGAATGAGGTTAGAGAGGAGGAATATACTAGTGTCAGAACGTCTGGTGGGGGGACGTTAGGTCAACATCCTCTCGGCGAGGTCCAGCACGTGCCAACTCTCAACGGATAAATCACAACGATGTATTGCGCGTATAGTTCCTCATGGAGAAGTCAAAGGTGAGCATACAAAGGTTAACATAGTTTCAGGAACTTGAGTACATGATCCCCTGCGGCGCTCACGCAACACGATGCCCACACGGCAGTGATGTACCAGTCAATGACTAGTCGTGACAGTCAGGAAGGTCGTCTGACCATGGGAGTCAGTGACTGCAAACAAAGGTGATGTAATGGGCAGCGGCGGCGCTTAGGATTGAAAGGTTATCGATTTAATTATACAACTTTGATAAGATTCAGATAAGATCAGATAAGTGATCAATAGAATTTTTTGGCTTCACCACGTGATGAGAAAAGTCACGAGGTCGCTTCTGCTGGTCACCCGTCAGGGGCCGTGACTAGTGTCAACACTGCCCCCACGACCTTGTAATACAGTATGTCCCAGGTGGCGGACGACCTTCGCGTGAAAATCCTGTGCAATCAAACTCTGTAAGCGAAATGAAAAGAACATTCTTTATACCTGCCAGAAACAAAGCCCGTCGATCAGCTCGTGGAAAAGGAGCGCGACAGATACCTTGGACTTCCCGCCGCTTTTCGACCACCCACTCCAGGAGAATGATATATCACAGCAAAGAAGTGTGTGTTGCCAAGCTTGACCCGGGCGGTGCGGTGCCTCTGTTGGCCCTTGTGACCAGGGCACGCGTCGCGCGGGCCGGATCTTTCACGACGGACGCATGGTCGGCAGCTGTCCCTTACAACCGACATGTCCAGACGCATCGATTGGATCACCTTCCAACATTTTCTAACCTTATATGTGCATATTTTGATACGCTCATTTCGGTTTTTTCAATTCCGGCATCAACGGAGTCGTCTTTTCTGCTATATGTTGTTGGGATGTTAGTCACTCGAGCGACTAAGACACCCTACCCTTTCATCAGTTCATTGGGTAGACGTACGTTTTGACCCAATAACTTGCACGCAATTCGCTCTCTCCGCCAAAATATGTCGGCCTCAGGCTTGCCTCCGATTCCTCCAAACATCACTCATATGTAGGTCTCGTTTCGTCTCAGACCTCGGGTCGTTCTCCACTTCTCTGGCTTATGTGCCACCGCACTTTGTCTTCTCAGAACTGCTCCCCTTGTACGTGTGGCGCCTCTACCATATCCGTCGGCAGACTTGCGCATTCTCACCCCTTCAGCTTTTGGGGATTCTTTGGAATTGGTGTCTATACGGAACTCTGGTGGTCCAAATCTGTGAGCTTCGCCCTGTGTCTCGCACTATTTGTCGGCTGAGGCTGCTTATCGAACCCTAAAGATGTGTATAGCTACAACTTCCCTGATGATACGAAGCTCCTCAAGTTCCTCGGTATGCAAATGTTTTCTTCACCCTTCACCAATTTCTGACGATTCCGATATAAGTATACGGTATCTCCCTGATCGAAACGTTGCAAACAGCGCTCAGCGGCGCAGACCTCTATTACTGGTTCGTCAGTGGTTACGGTAATCTTAATTACCTCGCTTCTCCTTATGCAATGCCCTTCGACATTCCCATCATTGGAGCCGTGGTGTCATTGAGCGTCCAATTCTTTTTCGTTTATCGCATTTGGATACTTAGCAGGAAAGGGATCTGGTGGCTATGCCTGATCATCTGTCTGGTGAGCCTGAATTAATCGTAGTTGTGGGGCCGTTTAATATGTTCCTCTTATATTTCCTTGTCACTTGCAGTGCTCCATCGTTGATGCAATAGCTGCATTCGCTGGCGGCATTTACGTGAGCCTCACCAATTTTATGCTTCCTTGATTCTTACTCACCGTAGTAGACCCATATCCATAGTACCTTCGCTAGTAACAACTTACTGACGGTCGTTGCATATGTAAGTCATCTTACAAATCACCCCGTTTCCGATGATTAACGATGTCACACATAGATTTGGCTTATCGGAAATACATTGTCGGACCTACTTATCGCTAGCGCAATGATTTATCACGTAAATGGGCGGATTTCCCTTAGAGCGGATTGTTCAAGACTGACTACTTTCCTGCAGCTGCACAAAAGACGGAGGGACACGGGCGGTTTTTTCAGTGATCATGCTCTGCTGAGAATCGTTAGAGTGGTTGTCGAGACCAACATATTGACAAGCACGTATATTCCTGCTGCCTACGCGCCGACTCGTCTTCTGACGACGTTACGTTACAAACAGCAACTGTTAGTATTGTTGCACTTTTGATGGTCGTCATATTTCCTGTGGGTACTTCTTCGAGTGTTGTCAGCGTTTTGACCTGATCCTGCGTCAATTTAGGGCGAGGCCTATCACATATGCCCGTAAGACGCTCCCTTCATCCTAATACCCATCATCTAATATCTGCTACTCAAGAATGGCCATTCTTGGAAAACTGTAAGATTGTTGCCAGTTCTTTCTACACCCGCTCGTGTATGTATAGATGACCTCTACAGATACTCTAACACACTTCTCGTCACGCTCAATAATCGCATCTCACTCCGTAGATCTGTGGTCGCCAATGAATTGAGATTCAGAACTCAGTCCATGGCCTCTACCGGCCCTCTATTTGAGCACAGTGCGGATGCCATGATTACGAGGCCGCCAACTGCATATAACGCGAGGACACTGGCAGACAACGAGGAGCACGAGAGGGTGGTCGTTCTTGTGAGGTGTGAAACTCCGTTGGTCAGTGAAGGCGCGCGGGGCGAAAACTTTGAGGGACAGGATCGGAAGTCAGACGGTGGTGAAGGACAAGTTGAGAAAGATAGTGGTCTTCATAGTGGGAGCTTAGGTAACGCTTTTCTGGATACGTTTTAGATAAATTTCTTGCGGGAGATCCACTAGGAGGTTCGTTTCGGGTCTCCGGCAGTCGTGCGTGATCGCCCTGGGTGTCTCGTGGAGGCGCCGCAATCTGCGGCTGTCGGCCCCTGCGACAATGGTGAACGTAGTCTAGTACGCCCGAAAGTGCATCTCTGACCTGTAGTTACCTAATGTAGTTGAGCGTATATTACGGGTGTTAGGGTACGGGCTCGAACTAATCGGACATCTGGCCCTCCACTGTGGCGGCCAGGAGGACCTACCTATGTGTAAGGCTAGCTTCTTGGACAAGGTTTTCGGAAAGCCAGAAAAAGGTCGGGTACCAAGTAAGCGCAAGCCTCATAGTTCTAACATCTTGATACGCAGGTCATTGGGTAAGCCGCTCAGAATGACAATATGCAGGAAACCGGTGAACTCCGTGAGGCAGGTGAGCTACTATTGGCGAGGCACGCGCACCGCATGACTAGAATGGCGATGTCGACGACGTTGATGTTGATACAAAAATAGTACAGTCTATGATGTTAAAGTCTTGTAAAAGACAATGAAGTCACACTGGCAGTCTGTCGAGCCAAAGTGGGATTATGTAATGATCTGAAATGGCAGGGCAACGCCAACGTTGTCGTTGGCGACCTTGCTTGCCTGCGATCTTACTTAGCCGACCACCGTCATATAATGCGCCTCTCACCTCGCATCTGTAGCAGTTGTACCAGTGTGGTGGGGAGCGGTACATGAGTCCCACTCTCCACCACTCCTTGTATTTGTCCAAGATAAAAGACGTTAAGAGGTGGCATAGATCGTCCCCACGAGCAAATCTAAAGATCATTGGAAAATGAGGAATGTACTGTACAATATCGACGGAAGCCGGGAAATCTGAGAAAGAAAAAACAGATTACGTAACCATTTGATGGTCCCTGACCTTTCAAGCAAGGTAGCGAACATTCCTACCACCAGAGCCGCTCCAAAGAAAGGTTCGGTCTTACAGTATGGCGTTTTTCATGCTATAAGAGTTGGCCATCAACAAGGCGAAAACTTAGAGCTTCGGGCGGACCTGAACAGTGAGTATCGCAACAAGCTATAAAGGGAATCATCACCAGTACTAACATGACCGTCGGAAAGGTGCGTAACATGTTTTTTATTCGATAGAACATATTTGTGAAATCTCTCTTTCAAAATATCAGCGGTCTCTTTCCGGACGTCCTGAAGAATATGCAAACCGAAGACATCGAGTAAAAGAAGTTGGTCTACCACTTTCTCATCAACTATGCAAAAACACAACCCGACCTGCCGTGAATACACTCGTCAAATATTCCGATGACCAGAATCCACTCATACGCGCGCTGGCTATTCTCACCATGGGCTGTATCCGCGTAGAGAAGATTGTCGATTACCTCGGGCCCGCTACAAAAGTGCTTACACGACGAAAATTCTACGTGCACAAAGCTGCCGTCATACGGTGAAGTTGCTGCAGGAAGCCATTCTCTAACACTGGCTCCGGCTTGAGATCGTATAATTTGGCAATACATATGGTCTCTGACAGCAACCCGATGGTACTTATATTTTGCTGGCACTCGCGTGTCACCATCTAATGCACCCTGAAGGTCGTCATGAACACCGTCTCTGCGTTGGCAGATATTTACACATCGACGACCTCGCAAGCATCCACGTCATCGTCAGACCCTGCCATTTTCAGTATCACGCCCACGATCTTGAACAAGCTCCTGATCGCGCTAAACAGGTGCTCAGAGTGGGGTCGTGTCGCCATGCTGTCTGCTCTTGTCAGGTATAAAGTTCAAGACGAGAAGGAAAGTGAGCATATAGGCGGACGTGTGGTTCCACAGTTTCAGCACGTGAACGCAAGCGTCGTTCTCGGCGCCGTCAAGGTGCGTTGTTCAAGTTCATCGCTGCGAGGAGTACGCGCATAACGTGCCTGCAGGTAATCATGATTCACATGCGCAACGTGAGCCGTGAAGATTTGAACAAGCAACTCGTCCGAAATATGGTTCAAGGTGGAAAAGCTGACATCATGGTTCACTTGGAAAAAGAGAACAAAGTTGACGCGATATGCCTCCAAAGTTGACCTCTGTTTCGTGAGGCGAAGCATAAAGGCCATTGGTCAAGCTGCGGTGAAGATAGAGGCCGGCCCTGAGTCGCGTCTCAGATGTACTGTTGGGCCTTATCGCGGCAGGACGCCGTTGTGGTCATGAAGGTTTTTTTCCCTCGCTGACGTGCCCAGCCTACCGCTGATAGCAGATTTTCAGGATATTTTTTGCAGATACCCATCAACGTAAGAAGGCGTCATCCCTACTCTTTGTGCGAATCTGGAAGAATTAGATGAGCCCGAACACGTTCACAGAAGAGTCAGAGTCATATTCTGTTCGAGCTCCGTTCACTTTCGGACGCGTCATCGCTGACCCACGCGCGCATGTAATTGGTACAGCCGCAGACGCTCACCGCGGTCGTGAAACTCTTCTTGTACAAGCCCGACACATCTCAGGGTTTTGTTCAGCGTGTGCTCGACACGGCGACGAAGGACTATGATCCCCTGATGTTTGAGATCGCGCTTATATATACTGGCGTCTTCTATCAACGGATCCGGGAGCAGCGAAGGTAAGCGATCCGGGTTCTACCGTATCTGGGACTCTTTCTCATGTTTAGCCTGTCGTTATTGCACATCGACCGCCGATATCCCTGCCTCGCACTACCGTCACGGTGCCTGCATCCCTCAACGGATTGATTCCGGAAAGTTCGAGTTTAGCGAGCGTATATCAGAAACCGGCTGCGGCGTTTATTGGCCACGGACGGATCGGCGCCGAATCCATCCGTGCCTTGACGACGCCAATCTATATAGCCTTGCCGATTCCGCCAAGACTCTCTAAACGGTTGCCGCCGGATAGGTGTCTGAGAATCCACTCGACTCTGACGATCAACCTGCACTGGAACGGCCGCCGGACCTCGGGGCTACGCAAGTGCTGCAGCAACCCGCAGCATTGAACACCCTGTCCGGTACATCGACCAACCCACTAGAGGAGTTGGTGTCCATCTTTGGAAACACGTCCCTGTCACCTAATGCTATAATCGCGTCGTCGGGGATGCCTCGTAGCTGTACGGTGGATTCATTTTCGGCGGGTTAGGCGGCATATCTTCGCCAACGGTAGCACCAGATGTGTCGAGCCAACAAGAGGAGCTCCTTGGGTTATTCTAATTAGGCGGAAGTACAGGTTAGTAGCCAGGAGAAATCGAATTTTGACTGCGTCAGTCCCTTGGTCAGTCCTTGGTTCGTTGCAAAGAACCGTAAGTTGTGAAATAATAATGGTGACCGACGATTCAAGGTACCACCCTAAGCTATACCCTCGTATATTACTGTACTGCACGTCGGAGCGTCAGGCTTTGATACCAGCTCTAGCGATTGATGCCAAGCCAGCGAAGCTGCTAGTCCACGTGATGTCCAGATTTGGTTAGAGGACCTGTTTGCAATTTTTGAACATACTCACGACACGACGCGATTGCCTCTCTTATGGCCAGAGCCAGATTTCGGTTACAGGGTTGCCATTTTTTGATCGCTCTCCGATTGTCGAACCCCATCGCATGTTTTTCTGAGCCAAACTGACATTAGGCAACTACCAACTGCGCATGACGCCCGACAGACAACTAGGAAACCTTGTTTGATCGAACCGTCAAGCGATTCGCTAAGTGAGTACATTTGTCATCCATTGAATCTTTGCTCTGCTAATCCGTTGCGGCCAAACGGGGTTATTAACTTATTACCTCCCATGACCTGACGTGCCCACCCCCTCCACTTACGATACGCTAACTAACTTTTTGCCTCCTTCACCAATGGGGTGGAGGGAATACCGGACCGAAAGTCCCGGAAGTGGGATACGGTCTCGATCTGGTGAACAAAAATTTCAGAAGGATGTTACTTGGTCACTCGCCCCCCGTCGATCACAGAACTCAGTTCAACTCCGCCCTCCCGCTATGGCATGATAGCATGGGAACCAAGGGTCTATTGTTCCAAGAACACGAGAAGAAAACACTTGTCATCCACCACCGTGACGCGCGATAGATGCCGTCTGTGGTGCTCAAGGCTTTGATAGCTGTCTGGGTTTCGTGTGGGTCTAGATTTTGAAACATCTGAGGGCCGCGCCCCTGTTATAGTGCCAATGACGTTGCCAGTGGTGGAGATGAGGACGCACCTGGGTTGACGACGGCGACCATGTTGGGGAGGTATTGGTATTCACCCGTTACTGTGACTACTCAGCCTCATAAATATATCTCTAAGCACATTAACACGGAGATTTAGACTGCCATCCGATCATAGTCAACAGTGGTCGCAAAGACTCCGGCTAGCGGATAAGGGTTCGATCGATGACAAATGAGCTCGTTAAGAGCATAAATTTAAAGCCCTATCTATTTTCCTGAAGCGTGTTGACGCTTTCCCTCCTACGGCCCTCTCCTTGAATTTTGTTTTTCACATTTGGCCCATGCATTTCACTACACTCCTTCCCATTTTTCTACTAGCCCTGGGTCATGCTTTCAAGTCATCCTCTGAACTCGGTGTCAACAGATGCTGATGAGATGTGATTTTTTTAGCACTCCTCGCCTTTGCTACATCCTTGGGTCGAGGAGTGGCTCGGAGCCCCTTGCTCCAAGACAGGTACTGCGAAACTGGATATTGCAGGGCTGCCAGTGCTAAGGTGCAGTACTTCTATTTAACACCAACAGTATCATAAATATTTACCATGTCATTGAGCCCCGGGAACCCTCTCCAACGGTTATTTCTGCTGGGTGAACCTGTTGGAAGTGCAGCCAAGTGCAGCCCTCACAAGGTGTAAATTGAACCGCTGTTGTCACACGCAACATGATGCGTGACTGCAGATACCGTGCTTTATCTTCCTTTTATCTCAGTTTTCGTAGCATCCCACCTTTTATTTCCCCCGTACCTCAGTCCTTTTACTTTCAGACTGAGACTTAGGATTTTTGTCCAATAGATTATGAGATGGTGTGGAGAACGGGTCCATGCTAGTGTAATTCAAAATGAAGCTAAGAAAAACGAAGAGTTGATGGAAAGGAGAATGGTATCGCAACTAGCTGAGCATATATATGTCATTAGGGAGGGCGACAATAACTCTGCGGCTAGTAACCACGAGATGCTGCCCTCCTCCGAGTCATGCTGAATCAGGTGCAGTAGCACGCTGCTCGCTCTTGAGCTGCAAATCACATCCTCCTCTCCAATACTTACTACTAGTAATAATGTGTATGGCGAAATAGGGTTTCCAAAGTTGGCAGTTGCTATTATGCCAGTGCATCAACCACCAGACGGAGTAGAACATACTAAGTGTCAATAATTAGTATCTTGCCACTGCCAGCGAGGGGCATCACTATCCAACCAGAAAGCCTTCATTACGTATCCCTTGATAGTATGCAATGAATGGTTCATGGTTCATCGATTACAGAAAGACGGCATATACAGTATGATCCACCTGATATATCAGTCTGGGCCGGAGTTAGGCAACAAAACGTCTCACGAGACATTCCTGCCAGAGCGGCAGCCACCTCGGACTCTTTTGTTGTAAAGTGCCCTCGGTGAACAAGTGTCGGTATCAAGCGCGTGTTCGGCAATCTCTTGGGCAATCTGGTCTTCCAGGCAGCGAACTCTTGACCCAGAATGATTGTGAAGGAGGGCCAAGGCTCAACCCACTGCTGTTGGCAATGCAGTGGCAACATCAGGTCATGAGGAATAATGCCACGACAAGGGTCATTGAGCATGAGCTGGATGACCTGGTAGGGTTCCTCCGACTGCCATTGCGACTGGGAGCCTTCATATTCATGTGGCGTCGCCTCCATGGGGCCAGATCTGGTCAGACAGGTTTGGTGCATAGATGGCCTCTAGCAGTGTTTACTGGCCATAGCAACATGAATCAGCTGAGATATGAGTACAGCCACCTTCGTGACACCTTTCATTAACTTGAACACTGGCATCTACCTCTGAGCGTCAGTCTTTGATATCAAGCTCTAGCTCTTGTTTTTATTCAGGCTGCGGTTGTGACACTGCACTTGCACGTGATTGCCTCTTTTTCATCCAGATTCGATTAGAGGACCCTACTCACCCGATTGCCTCTCTTATGGATAGAGCCAGATTTTGGTACCAGTTATAGCCATTTTTTAATCGCTTTCCAACTGTCGAATGACTCAAAGTAACTTACCACGTCATTGAGCCTGGGGAACCCTCTCCAATGGCATCTGTAGTATGGTCTACAATCCCAACTACTAAAGATTAGCATGGGTGAACCCGTGTATTCTCAGTGGCTGACCTACACCCACACCAGTTTTATGGAATGACTTCTGATAACCGTGACATCCTTCCCTTTGTTGTTGTATTACGTGATAGATTTGACGTGCCTATTGTCTGGGCTGTTGTATTACTAGAAATGCCGACGATGATGTCAGTGTCAACTTTCATCAGGAAACACCTCTCACCTAATTAGAAAACCAGTGCCTAGGTAGCCCGTGTAGGAGCTGTAGACAAGTTTAGAGCTAGTTAGATCAGGGGGGGTGCTACCAAGTACTCTGTAGATAGGTAGGGGGCTATCAAGTACACAATAGCTTATTAGGGGTGCTACCAAGTGCTCTATAGTGAGTCTCATGAGGGAGTGCAAAGTGAGGGGGCCAGGAGCGAACGAGCCAAGGGGAAATGAGGAGATGCGAAACAGGTGATGGGGGTATTAGTGTGCAATGGCTGTGTCAGCAGGGAGGTGCAGGGACAGTAGTGGCACAGAGGCATCAGGGGAGCATTGGGGCGGCATCGGGATGGGCAGCGGGATGCTGCGCTCAAGGGGGATAGTTTGCGGGGATGTGCACTCAGACACATCA
>QLPA01002934.1:0-13405 GCA_003313945.1 Lactifluus pinguis | reverse complement strand
CTTTTCCGTGCTCTCTCTGACCAGCTGTACGGCACCGAATCTCGCCATCTTCAATTGAGAAAGGACATTTGCGATTGGATCAAGTCACATAGTGTCCGCTATGCTCCCTTTGTCGACGATGAGCGCGGTTTGGACGTTCACCTCTCTCTCATGCGTCAGCCCGGTACGGATCCTATTATTAGCTTCCTAGGCGCCCACTCACGTATTCATTATATCCTTCAAGCCACGTACGGTGGTCATCTCGAACTCTCCGCGTTTGCACACATGAAGAAGTGCAACGTCAAGGTCATCCAACCTGGTCTCGTCTATCTCATCGAGTGGGCCGCCGGGTGGGATCCTGCCGCTGCCGCCACCGTAATCGACACGGCCGCGTCATCGTCCTCATCTTTAGCCACCACCCTCATCGAGCGAGAACCTGTCATGAACGACCGGTCTAGGCGTGCAGCGCGGCGAGAAAGCAAGCGGGCAGAGAGGGAGAAGACACGCGCAGAAAAGTCTGCGATGTATATGGATGACGACGATGACAAGGATATGGAGACGCCAACGGTTTATGTGGCGTGAGCTTCTCCCGTCCTCCCCCATATACATAAAATTAACACGTTTCGTTGAAAGCTATCACGATTGGGAACACTTTTCCTCAATTCGCAACCTCCGAGGGCCGCACTCTGGCCTACCCAATGTTTGTGAACTCCCACCAGAGGCCTCCTCCCAAGATCTTCCCTCGGCTCCCAAACCATCTTCTAAACCGATGAGCAAGGCCCGTACGCGTGCCGCCTCTGTTTCAACTGCCAAGCTTACACCCGTACCGGTTTCGGCACCGAAGCCTCTTTCGCGTCCGCGGCGGAGTTCTCGAGTACTTCGGCACTCTTCTTCCACCACGGCCATCCCCGTGGTGGTAGCGCCTCCCACACCCGCGGATATCCCTCTCCCGAGCTCGAGGTCCCCGTCACCTGCACCGCCATCACTACCGCGCGGGCTATTCGCGCGGGAGCGCGAGCATCGCTCTCCAAAGCGCTCATTCGATGAGTCATCTGGGTCGTCCGAAGTATCGGCTACGAGTACGAGCGCTGCAAAGCGCACGCGTCGCGGGACGGTGCGCGGGCTCGTAGCTGCCCCACACGACGACGTGGATGCTGATATGGATGCTGATGTAGACGTCGATGGCGATGGCGATAACGGTGACGGTGACGGCGACGCGGACGACGCGGATACGCCGTCGCTGTCCGAGACGGGATCTTTGAGTCCCATCTCGTCTCCATCACCCTCGCCGTCACCACCCCCGGGTTCAGCCGCGGTTCCACGCCGTATGACGAAGAGAGAGCGTAAGGAAGCGGGTCTACCTCGGCTCCGCGGCAGCGCAGGGAAGATCGTGATCCCCGGTGGGCGATACCGTGCTGACGCAGTAGCAGCAGCCACAACCGCCAACATCAAAGGCGCAGGCTCCCATGTGGACGAGCAGGCCGAATGGACGCGGAACGGGGCGGGGCGGGTGGACGTGCGCGGGTTTCGCGAACTGCGAATCTAGCGAGAGCGCGTTGAATCACAATTCTCTCGACCTTTCCCAGCTTTGGTTTACGTTTCATTTCGCCTGCATGCAAAGCAAACCCACACGCATTTTTCGTCCCCCCAACCATTTTTCGATACCCCTCTCTCTTCAGCATCAATCACCACACACCACCGCATCTACGCAATGCACGTTCCTCTCTCATCACGAACGGACACGACAATACGACACAGACTTAAACCCTTTGTGTATATCATTGATGTGTTGTTTTTTTTTTCCCCTCACTTTTTTCTTTTTCGTCCTCTCTTTTACTTTCTGTGTAGCACAGATAGAGAGCACTTCGCACATTACTTTCAAGACTCCAACCAACCAACCAACAACCCGGCATCTGATGGCAGAACCCTAGCAGTATTTATTTATAGGCGCACCTTGTGTATAATCTACAATTGACTTATATAACTGATGAAAACAGGTCAAAGTGCCAGAGCTGTGCCCCAGTGCCCACAAGTACCTATGGCACATGTATTAGCATTAGCAATCCTCTTCTTGTAACCACCATGACCTCATCCAAGTTTCTTGATATATTTCGCAGATCTACTCCAACGCGAGGAAAATCGTCGCGAGGTGAACTTGGAAATTGTTCCGAGATCGATCTACTAGTATTGACAAATTTAGCAGATCATTTCCAATCTACAAAGCCAGCGGGAGTGTTGGACTTATCGATCGTCATGCTTAGCGAAGCCGCCACCATCGCCTCGAGCTTACCTTACATGTCACAGGTCGCGAGTATCTTTCTGCTGATCGTCAAGATTAAAGGCGTTCGTTTCTTCTTCTTTCTTATTTAGAATCGGCTGATTTATTTATTTATTTGTTAGGAAGTCGATCTCTATCGCGAGACTTGGGTAGAAGTGATGTATAACGTCACCAAGGTCGTCACTCTTGTCAAACAGTTTAGTTCGTTGTGTCAGCGATATGGACTGTACGATGAAGAAAACTTGCACAAGGATTTTATTTTCATCTTGAAAGAAGTCGAGAGGTAAATAAAAAAAGTTACGCCCTCGCGTGTTTTTTTTTTTTTTTCAAAACGTTTTTTTTATGTCGGGGTATTTTTTTTTAACACACTTTTTTTTTTCGCGAACAGCGAGTTTGAAAGACTTGCTCAACTCTTGTCTCAATGCCGAGGAAAGACAAAGTTTGAGCAATTCAAAAAGGGTCTTTCACGTAGCAACATGACCAAAGAGATACAGAAATGTGATCGTCAGATGACTAGGATATTTGATCGATTCACGGTGAGTTTTCCTGTTTGTTGATATTGTTGTAGTATGAGCTAAAGGTTCAGAATTTGAACGTCGTTAGGCTGCCATGCTGGTGGACATTCGGTTTCAACAGCTCTTTGCGGAAAGAGCACAGTCAACGCTAACCCCTACATCCATGCATCCGATGCCGATTTCGTCCAGCCCTGTACTGTTCGTGATTTTGCTTCTCTCTACTTGTTTCCTGCTTTTCTGACGTTACACAACATCGTAGGTCAATTTCTCGGCCCGTCAGACCACAGGTTTTTTTTGGACGTGACGCCGAGTTGAAGACGATGGTGGATCTAATCCTTTTTTCATCCACCTCTCCTCCTCCTGCACGCATCGCAATATTGGGCCCTGCAGGTGTGGGCAAGACCTCCCTCGCACATGCCGTACTCACACATGAACGAATCGTATCCCGTTTCGGCGGTGGTGACTCGCGTTACCTCATCCCTTGCGAGTCGCTCAAGTCCCGAGAATCGCTCCTCGTCGCGCTGGCCAATTCTCTCTCCCTGCTCCAACCACCACCCGGAATGACGTCCTCCGACGGTCACTGCTCTGCCAGTGTGTTGGGTCTCGAGTCCCATGTCATTTCTGCCTTGTCGTCAAAGACGTGCATCCTATGCCTGGATAACTTTGAGTCACCTTGGGACCAACCCGAACCAGGAAGGAAAAGAGCCGTTGAGAATCTGCTTGCGGAGATCACGGCAATCCCCTCCGTTACCGTACTCATCACGATGCGGGGCGGAGAGAGACCAAAGGGAACCGCGTGGACGTTGCCCATGTTTCCACCCCTTACCAACTTTGGGTACGATGCCGCCAAGCGGACCTGGGAAAGCCTTGCTGGCTCACATGACGAATGGGCGGAGAAACTCATACATGCCGTTGATCGGTTACCCCTCGCCGTCACACTTCTGGCAAGTCTCGCGGAAGTTTCTGGCGCAGAGACGCTTTGGGAACGCTGGCAGAGAGAGAATATCGCATCTGTAGAAAAGGAAAAGGGAGACAAGTTGTCAAGTTTGGAATTCTCCATCGCTCTTTCCCTAGACAGCGCCCGCATGGTCGCGGACCCATCCTCGCGGCGACTTTTGGGTATCCTCGGTCTCTTACCAGACGGGATACCCGCATCTCCTTCATTCGATTTTCAGCGTCTGTTCCCCGACATTCCTGATATTTCACGCAGCCTCGACACACTCTTAAAGTGCAGCCTGGCCATTCGCACCGCGGACAAGCGGGTGCAGGTCAACTCGCTGGTGAGGCTTTATTGCGAGAAACACACACTCGTCGTCCCCGAGGACAGAGAGGCGCTTAGGGACTATTACGTGACTTTCGCCTCTCATGGATACGACAGCCTCGACCATGATTTGTTCCAAGGGATGACGATGGAAATGAACAACATGGAATCTGTGCTGCAGACGTCTCTTACCTGGACCCCTCTGACAGCGATGACTCCTGTCATCGAGGCCATCATCGCCTACACTCAATTCTGCTCTTACGTTGGGAACTTTTCGGACGTCACCATCAAACGTGCTATTCAAGTCCAGGGCCTCTCAGATGAGACACAGGGCGATTGCTTAACGTGCCTCGGGTCCGTCTACTTTGGTGGTGACAAGGTGGATCTTTCGCAAAAGTGTTTCGAACATGCTCTTCAGCTGCATCAGAACGCCGAGGATGTGATTGGCCAGGCCAATGATCATTGCCATCTCGGAAACGTGTTCTACAGATGTGATAAAGTCGAGGGTGCAAGGATGCATTATCAAAAGGCCTATGACTTTAATGTGCAAGCTCAAAGCGCGTGCGGTCAAGCCAATGCCTTGACACATCTCGGAGATACGTATAGGACGCTTGGCGACTTGGAGGAGTCACGCTCGCATTATCAAAGGAGCTTGGCGCTTCATAAAGAGAACGGCGATCGACTGGGTCAAGCCAATAGCCTAAAAGGTCTTGGTTATGTCTATCTTCGGATGGATGAGATAAAACTTGCCAAGGATTGCTTCGAACGAGCGTTGGACCTTCACAAGACCGTGAACGATCTTGTCGGTCAAGCCAATGATATATCCAGCCTTGCAGATGTCCATCGGAGATTGGACAACCTGGCCGCAGCTGAAGAGGCATACCATGAAGCATTACGTCTTCACAATCGGGCCAAAGATGATCTCGGAAGAGGAAATGCCCTTAGACACCTCGGAGACCTTTATAGAAAACAGGACAAACTTCAAGAAGCAAAAGAATACTATTTGGATGCTCTGCGATGCCATGAAAAGGCATTTGACAAGCTGGGCCAAGCTAATGATCTTAAGGGCTTAGGAGGTATATCTCACAAACAAGGAGATATGCTTATGGCCAGGAGCCAATACCATGATGCCTTGAAGCTATATGAAGCCACAAACAATAGCCTTGGAAGAGCAAACTGTCAAAGATCCCTGGGACACATTTATTATTCCCAGCAAAAGATCAATGAAGCAGCAGAGATGTTTCAAAGTGCTTTAGAAAATTACAAGAAAGCACGTGATAGCGTCGGCCAAGGAAATGCCTTGAACGACCTAGGGGATGTGGAAAGGAGAAGAGAAAGCTATCTTAAAGCAGAGGAGTTATACATTCAAGCATTACAAGCTCATCAAAAGGCCGATGATAAAGTTGGACAAGGGAATGGTTATAAAGGTTTGGGCATCGTGTATGAGAAGCAGAACAAGCTGGAGCGGGCAAAGGAGATGTTTGAAAAGGCGAGAGATATGCATAGGTGGTCAGGAAAGATGAAGAGTGAAAGGCGGGACGAGGCTCATATAAATAGGGTACTTAGAAAGTTATCATTCTGAGCGTCCTTACCAAGGGCCCGTTTCGGGTCCCCTGCCAAAAATGAAGGCGTGAGCCGAGCCGATAGTACCGGGGACCCGAACGGGCCCTAACCATTCTTCTCCCTTGAATTCCAATGAAAGTATAAAGTTGGCGTATGATCTGCCTTTTCACGTTAATACAGCCATGACCCTGTCATCAAGTTCCCACCCGCAGCGTAAATCGATGCTTCCAACTCCACGCCTAGTATCTTCTCGTTTCAGCTCCAGGCGTTCGGCAATGAGCAATCATCATCCCACCTCACGGATTGCCAGACATGTTCCATCTCCACTGCGAGCGTCGCTTCAAGTTCACACCGCCGCCTCCATGATCATCGACGCCGCACAACCGGATATCGTCCCGCCGTCCGAGTCGCCCTGCCCGCCGCCTCCTCAACATGAGTTTGGTTCGCGGCGTTCCGGACTTGGACCTCTTCCTCCGTCTACTACTACTAGGTTACCTTCGCCACTGTTGGGACATTGGCAGAATTTGAAATCTACATTGGAAAGCGGCGGACCTCCGTCGGCGACTCGTCTAGTGTCGGAAGTGGAGAGAAGAAGAGAAGTGGAAGAAGCTTTCGGGTCTACTACTAGGCACGAGGAGGAAGGCGAGAGAGAAGAAAACGTCCAGCAGCACCAAGGCGGCGCGGAAAACATTGGCATTTTAACGCAACGTCCGTTCCGGACCAATACTAGCAGACAACGACAACGCCGGACGTTGGCGGATGCTACTGCTTTGGTCACCTTTTCTACTACTACGAGTCGCATCGAGAATGGTTCAAGTTCTGAATGTGATGGTCTGCTGCCAACACCTGGTGGCGCACTGGCACTTCCACGCAAGAAATCGATCTTGGCCAACAGTTTTGCCGGTGGTGGTGGTGGGAAGGAGAACCGTCGACCTCAAGTTCAAACCCGAGTCCGCGTGCCCACTCCACCTGTGACGTCTGCGGCCATCGGAGTCCCTTTGCGTCCGGTTCAACGGGTCGCGGCCACTAGTAGTACTGACATCATTCGACCACTGCTATCGCGTGCATCGTCTCCGAATCGTGAAAGTTTGTTTCCACGACCATTCCCATTGGTGATCAGGAAAGAGTCGGTCTTGTCGAGCTCTGTTGTACGCCGGCGACAATCACAACAAGTTCGATCAGCTCCGAGTCCAGGCGCCGCTTCTGCTGTCGTTGGCGTTGTCGTCCCTACGGGGATAAAAGCGCTGATAGAAGATGTCGATCGCTTCGCGAAGGGATGGACGAGCATGTTCAACGACTTGTTTGCGGATCGCGGTGAAGACCTGCTATCAAACTCGGACGCTTCCACCTTCAAACCGGCTCCGGCACAAGTTTCTCCGGATGGTAATGATGACCTGGCAACGGCGGGAAGAGAGTTTAGTAGCAAAGACCCATTCCCAACGTCGTCGGAAGGGGTTGTACCCGTCAACGCATTACAAACGTCAAGTTTGGTGAGGGGTGAGGGGGAGATGGTCGATTTCGATGTAACGGCCGCGAGCCTGTCGCGTTGGCAGCACAGGGACAATACCATGCTTAAGAATGCTCCTGGAGAGGGGACGATTGTGAGTGTCCTCGTCCTGTATTTCCGGCAGCTCCCCACGTTCTTTCCCGTGGTCAGGAAACAGGACTAGATGAAGTTACATCCACATCGGCACCTGATACCCCGAATACGGACAGGACCCATCATCGTCACCCAGAGAAAGTATTGCGGAGAAGACAACCTGTCGATATTACTCCACAGACATCACGATATCTTCCACTTCTTCCTGAGGTGACTGATGCTTGTTGCTTGTTGCTGGCTACGGATCGAATGACGCAGTGCTGTAGATCAATCAGTCGCCCATTATTTCCGGTGCTCACTTGATGGAAGCGGCGTCCGTCAAGTCTAACAACCCCAAGGACGAGCTCACCAGATTACTTGAATTGTCATCGTCCCCAACAATTCTAAACCGCACAGATTCGACGCAACACCACGTAAGACATCATCCTCCCTCCATTATTCCAAGCGTGTCTTCTTCACCAATCTCTGCCACCTCGTCTCGTGGATCAGTGTCGACACCACATACATTATCGCCCGCTGTGACGAACCCGCGGGTGTACGAGTTTGCCTCTCCGCGGAGTATACATGTCTCAAGTGACGACGTCGTCCCGAAGCGTTCATCCTCCTTGAAGGGCCTACGTGCCATTTTCAAGCGTACGTCAGCAGGTTTGGCAGGAGGGGAGCGCAAGCGAGCAGAATCGCTGAAGGAGCGCATTGGCGAACCACGCGTTCTTAGCCTCGGGAGCATCAGCATAAGTCACCTTCCGGATGCGGGAAGTGCGATACCGGCGGACGGCAGGGTGACCGTGACTCTGGGCAACCTGGCTCGGAAGACAACTGCCGAATGAGGGCTATCAGGACTAGATTACTCGCACGCCTTCATCTATATCAGCATACTAGACCACTGCTCGAGTAATACTCCCATTGTAGACATCATGCACCGACCAAAGATAGTATCAAATCTTGTACAGCAGACTAGATCGATGACCCAGTAACGACAATGACGCCCATCAACAACGTGAATAAGGGCGGTTCAAGAGTTGGTATACGTTGATAGATGCTGTAACTGAGGCCGAGGCCGTGGTTCAGAAAAAGCTTTTGCGAGGTCACGCGGCCTGTGGCGTCTCAAGTGAGCGGGGGAGACCCGGCCCGATGTTGGCCGTGGCCACACGGTTAGGCGTCATCCCTCTTTACTAACAACGTGAACATAGACGGTCGACGTCGACCGCAGTGCGTTTGTGGCGTTCAATCGTCATAAAAAGGCCGGGTGATGTTATTATTTATGAAACGTAGGATGACTGGTGGCACATCCCATGTTGCGAAGCTGGGTTTCAGCTCGATCGGGATTCGGGAAGTTGTACTGCTAATTGCAGACACGATGATATAAAATTTCCGAGCCCTCGCAACTAACTCGGAGCAACTCAGGTTTGGCCTCTTTAGATGCTACTCCGGTCTGTAACACTGAGTCTTCCTGGCCCAGTCTCCCTCGAAAAGCCACATTCCACTCCCTTTCGTCCCCGGCGCCCTTTCATTCCCCGTCGTTTTCGAACCTCTTTCTTTGGCCTGGTCATCCTTGGGACAATAGCTCTCTTATTTCATCTTGATAGCTCGAGCCAGGATGAACTACTTGTTTTTTTGAAGGATCTCCCCAAGCCAGAAAGCGGCAAGAATCCTCCACGCTTCTACGAATGGCATGATAGGGAGAAACGCTTGCCTCAGCATGACCCAGAATTGCCTTATCCGCAAGGCAGGGAGGGTCGGTACATACGTTTTTCGAACCACGTCTGGGGTGCGTTTCCGCAGTCATCCTGTATCAAGTCGGTCACGAGACTGAATTGAACGATTCAAAGGTCTAGGATGGGGGAATGCGATGCAGGAGATGGTGTTGAACGCACACCTCGCATACCTTGCTAAAAGAACGTACGCCCCTCCTTTCAACATCACATTCGCGTCGTCCTCGGACGCGTATCTGTCTGTGCGCGTGTACTCACACAACTTCGTTTGTTCTTCCCCTCGGGTAGTTACGTATTTGAGAACTATACTTGGGACAAAACATCCGACGACTTCTCCAATTACAATGGCAAGCCGATCCCCGCGCGAGTTCCCTTAACCGCGCTGCTCTCCGGTACGTTGTTTTCGTATATTACTCACGCTGGATTTTCACTCCCGAACTTAGGCCCGGTCGCCGGGGATCCCTTTCCACTATCCGCGGACGCGCCACCCGCAGTCGTTCCCGAGTTCTTCAATGAAGTATGCCGTAACCGCACTATAATCGATTCTACAGAAATCAACGGCGGGCTATCAGAACCTTCTGCTGCGACGACACTACAGGCGTGGATTGACAAGCTAGAGAAGACTGAGGATCGTTGCGTTGAGATCAAAGAGAACTCAGGGCAGATCTTTGATTTATGGTGTGGATCCCTCTCGCTACCACCCTTCTCGTAAACTGATCGGGCCGGAAAAGGTTAATCGGGACTTCAAAACGGTTACTTGACATATGGCCTTCGCTCGTCACATCCCCAATCCTGACACACTTTTCCTGGTCACCGCTCGTGACAGCTGCGCTTGCCGCGAACGCACCTATTATCCACCCAGCGCTTTCCAACGCCACTCCATCTGATTTCGCCCCGTCTTCTGCTCCTAGACCCCTCTCAGGTTTACTCGCATTACACATCCGACGCGGAGACTACGTTGAACATTGTAAAGATATCGCCAATTGGTCGGCACACTTTATGGGCTTTAACGAGTTCCCCGGATTACCGGACCGTTTCTTCCCTCCGGCCGTACACAGTCGGGGCAACGCACCGCCCGAAGAGCTCGCACGGTACCGTGCGCATTGCTTCCCCGAGATAGATCAGATAGTCTCACGTGTGCGCGATGTGCGTGCCTCACTCTTGCCCATGACGGTGCTCAGGCGCGTGTACGTGCTGACGAACGGGCGGCCCGACTGGCTTCAAGAGCTGAAGAATGCCCTTCAAGAGGATGCGCGGATACAAGGCATGGACGAATGGGAGCATATAGGGACGAGCCGAAACTTGCGGCTGACGCGTGAGCAGAAGCACAATTCGCAAGCGGTGGACATGGCCATTGCGCAGCGGTCGGAGATCTTTATCGGCAACGGGGTACGTCGACTCGGTGTTCACAGAGCTGTTTTTTTTTTTTGATCCGCGGAGTTTTTTTCAGTTTTCCACCATGACGTCTAATGTGGTGATGCTGCGGGCTGCGTGCGGTATCGATTGGCAAAAGACACGGTTCTGGTGAACACCAATTTGGTGCCCCTCGAAATGCACAGGATTTTGATTATCCCCTGCAAGTTGATCATCAAAGAATATTTACGCGGCGGTTCCCGCGGGATGGAAGGAGGGGTAGGATGAAAATTATGGATGAAACATAGAGGCCAATAAATATACATTACCGTGCAAACGTCCACGGACCTGACACATATACCACATGTACAACGTTTACTGTGCCTCGTATACCTACAATTTTGTGATACTCTGATTGTTAGAAACACTAATTTCCCCCTTTTCTTGTCTTTCACTCCCTTTTCAAATCAAAGTACAAACCTAACGCATGCATATAGACAGTCATCATGTTCATAACTTTGCACTTGCTCTCTATCTATCGCATTTGATCAGGTGACCACATGGGGAAGTCGAAAGTGTGCTGGACAGAAGTTCAACAAGTTCATCGTCCATCCTGATATCGGCTTCCAGCCGGAGGTGATAGTTCCGAAAGCGCTAATGTATACTGAATGCCAGCGATTGTCAATGTATTGGTGGGTCTCGCCTTCTCTATCCTCCGTCTCGTACGGTTCAACAACATTTTATTGTCAATCAATCCAAGTAGTGTCATCACCCCCCGTACTCGACTCAAAATACTACCTAGATCCAGAGATATTCAAACGAAACGCATACAAGTAATTAAAAAGGCCATTGTGCCATCCAAATTGTACCAGCCTGTGAGTTTGATGGTATAGAACCACCAGACAAGACGATTCTGTCACTTATTAGCCGTGGTGGGTGCGGAAATACTCGACAATCGCCGCGAAGGTTGGTTCATCGACGAAAACAGCCTCGGCGACGACTTTTGTTTTGCCCTCCATAATCTTGACCTTGTATTGATGGGGAATTTCGCTCGAGGTCTAGTCATGGCGAGTTTGCATGCAAGTACTAGCACCCCGACTCGATGGACTATTCTGTTATATACGGCCTGACCTACCCAAATTCTCCGACTATATCGCACACCTTGATGCTAAGAAGATGACCGAACTGGACACCCGCTGGAACGTGGCATAAGGTCCACGGCGATTGCAAGTCCACTACCCGCGGGAAATGGACATAAGTTCAAAAGATAATTCGCAAGAGCTGGTTGTTTGTTGATCGAGAGTGAAGCTATGCTGAGCGCGGCGCTCCTGTGGTAAGATGGAAATGTGTGCGTTACCTGTGTCGACTTGATGCTGGACTTGAAACAAAACCTGAGGGGTTATATAGGTTTCTGAGTAGCTTATCTTCCAATGGGAGAACTGGCTATTGAACGTACTCGAGTGAGTACGGGCGAGATCGAGGGGTGCAGAGAGGTTGCCTAACGAAGAACCGAATAGGGACGTGCGCGGGAAAGCTTGGAGATAAGAGGAACAGGAGACGTAAGGTTGATGCGAGAAACGAGACAAGACGCTACGACTTCGTAGCGATGAGAAAGAGGTGAGAGACGAGACTTAAAAGCAGGTGATCGATTGATGCCCTTTACTGGCCATTGGGCCAGGCCTTATATCTAGTTTACTGTAGCGACAATGGATCACTTCTGGGTATATGGCCCTGCTTGGACTCTGAACGCATTGCCACAAATCTAAATTAGTACTAGTGAACATTCTGATCGTATGAAGACATTACCATTAAATAATCAATCTGACTGCTCAGTGACAGGTCATATGGGAGCCCCTGAATTTTCCCAACGCAGGAAGAAAGGCATACCGAAGGGCGCCAACATTTCCAAATGTATCCACCCCGTCTCCATCGCGCACAGCAAAAAGGTTCGCTAGGTGCACATGCTCCTGGTCGGCGCGAGTCTGGATATGCTTGGGTGTGAGCTGCGGAGACGGCACAGGCGCGGGTTGTGGTGAGGGCTGAATCCCGGCATGGAGGTGGCTCGTGACAATCGTACGTCGACAGTAGAGAGAAGTTAGATGACGACGGGACAGGGGGCTGTGGTGATGCCGCAGGTAGCCCTGGTACTAGTGACGCAACAGAGGCAAAAGGGTTGTTTGAGCCATTGTGGGAATCGTCAGCGCACCTGAAAGAAAGTTTATCTGGACAGGCCAAACCCAAAAGCAGTTACTTGCAGGAGTAGCTTGGTTTGTTGCTGTTGAAAGCAAGAAACTCCGCTTGCTAGTGAGCCCAAGAGAGGTACAAGGGGGGGAAGAAATAGGGGACGAGGATGAGCAGCGGCGAGAAGGAAGCAAAACGCGTAGAAGTCCCGAAATAGAGGGATCTAAGCGTGATGAGGGGCGAGATTTGAGCAAGCGAAGCGAGATTTTGAAGGAAGATACAGTAAGACAAGAAACTAGTGAGACTTTAGAAGAAACTTGAAGCAGACCGAAGGGAGTCAAAAATAAAACCTTCGAAGTCGCCGCAGTGCTCGACACTGAATACTTATCAACAATTCCAAAGCAAGACTCGATAATGCCACTGACTCTGATGCGGAAAATGAAAAAAAAAACCCTGTACCTGTAGTACTGAATACCGTGACCAGTGTGGAGCGGGCCGATGAGGAAAGTGCAACGTGACTAGCCTCACCCGCGCCTAGCCGATCCTAGTAATCTAGTTTTCACGCTAGCGGCCAAGCTAGCGGGGGTGGCTAGTCGTAATGGATACTGATCCGCCATGAAGTACCCGAATGTCCATCGCCAAGAACACATGCACGGCTAGTAATACAACTCAGTTGGTAAAATCTCGAAACCTGATTGGTCAGTTGTTGAAGTTGCAAATCTCCCGTAGTCTGCGCGGTGGTTCAGCGCTTCTGATATCGGCATAGTTCTTCTCCAGAGGCCTTCAAGTGTTACAAACTCGAGCTGTCTGGGTATAAAAACTGGGGCCACCCCCTCCTTCTCTCACCAACGTTTATTACCCTTGAAGTGTTTTATTCTTTCACATTGAACACAATGAGGTTTATGAACACCATTTTGGCTCTCTCTTTTGCTGCTCTCGCTCTCGCTGCACCGACTCCACAGG